>JAMPIV010011677.1:290000-489187 GCA_024509875.1 Oreohelix idahoensis | reverse complement strand
ATTGAGGAATCAATGACAAACGTTGTTAAACCGAAACGTCTTTGGCAAGCCATTTTTAAACTTTACAGTGTTGCCACTAACCTTTTAACAGAAACAGGTTGGTAATGCTATAACATGCAGAAGAGTGTTAGAGGAATTAGGGGATATATATATATTATTACTAATTATCTATATTTACTATATTTTTTTTATTTTTTTTTTTCCGCTTTTTTTTTTTTTTTAACCAGTTGGGCTTTCAGCCCTTCGGCCTATGGACATGATCATTGCGAGGTTTAGTCGACAGGACAACAACACAAACTCTGTCCGCTGGGTTCAGAGAATCAAAGATTCCTATCCTTCATCGTTCGTTTTTCGGGAGATACGGAGCTGCTTGATCGGCCCCGCTGTGGACGTCCTGCCACAGCCACCAACGCAGAAATGTTGAAATGCCCTGAGGGCATTATTCTTACTGATAGGCGAATCACTACTCAACAATTGGCCTTACATCTGTCAGTCAGCATTGGTAGTGCAAATGCAGTTATAAAAACTCTCGGATTTTCTAAGGTTTGCTCAAGATGGGTTCCTCGAAGTCTCACAAATGACCACCGATTGCAAAGGAAAGCAATTTCTTCTGAATTGTTGGAGCGTTTCAATGCTGATGGAGAGAACTTTTTGGCTAAGATTGTTACAGGTGACGAAACCTGGGCACATCATTTTGAACCTGAGACAAAAAGACAGTCAATGGAGTGGCATCATTGTAGAAAATGTAATTTTTGCTGGGGAGGTTAAGATGTTATACCTAACAAGAAAGATAGTTGTGTCTGTGTTAACTGTGTGAGGTCAAGCACATGTAGGTCCCTGACTATAAAAAGAATGATGATGATGATGATATATTGATCAGGGAACCTAACGCTACCTCCCTAGATCTCACACAGTCCGAATTTTGATTCTAGTGGCTGGTGTATGATGTCTCTAATGTCTAGGGGTGAAATGAAGATGATGGTACATCAACACAATACACTTTAACTCACTATAATAAAATGAATAAGACAGTGGTTAAAGTTTTCTTTTAAAATTAAATGTTTTTTTCTTTTTACAATTTAATCTGCCTGTCCCGCCAACTTCTTTGGACAGGTCTTTGAAAATGAGGAAATATATTTACATATAATGTTTTAACTAAAATATGGACTCTTGGTCCTATGAATATATGTTAATATAAAGTTCATATAGGTGTATTCACAGATTAATACTTTTATAGTTGCTAGTGATTGTCATTTGTTATGAGGAGCTGTTGTTTACATCAAGCCCCATATAATTCAATGTTATTTTGATAGGGACTATTTTCTTAGGATGAAATGTCAGAGGTCCCAGCTGATAACTTGTCACCTGGGATTCTTCGTAGGTCGAATATAAGTCAGTATATCAATGTAGAGACAATGTCGATCAGCACCCACACGTAAGCTCCTTCAGGCTATCAGCTGACAGCTTAAACTTTATAATGGAGACTTTACACCCACTCATCAGGTTTCCTGTCACCGGATGGTAACAGGAAATAAAAACTCACTAGTTCAAAGAAATATGTCACAAATAACGTTGACTGGCAAAGAATATGGCCTCAGTTTTGCTCTGCCCCGTCCAGATAGTGAATTAGTATTTAATTTTACAAGCTATCACATCTGATCTCAACATAAGTGTTTGAATAAAATTTTCTAGTCAAATGGCCACGAGACCACTATGCCTTTTGCCAATATCTATTTGAGCCGACCAATGAAAGCAGGCACTACTACAACCTTTTTTTGAATTTAGTTTGAAAAAAACAAAACAATTCCAAACAAACTATGTGCCTTGTAGTCCATTGGTCAGTCCGCGTTAGTTATGCCCAATAGAAAAAGATGTTTCGTTTTAGTTACATTTTTCCTATCTCTCCCCTTGTACTCCTATACTCTTATACCAACTAATAGAATTTGAATTTCTACAACGCCTCTATTTTTAAACTAGCGTCCCCACTAACGTTATATGTAACGAGCAAGAACAACAGTGTGTCCGGGAAAGCGTTCGTAGACATTTAGTATTTTCTCAATAACTTGGCTAATAGTTGGACTACCATATTTTTTAAAACATATTTTTGATCAGGGGACTCTAAGCTATACTACCATTTGATTTTTATGGTCAGTTTAAGTATGGTTTAGATTTTCAAATTTGTCACTGTCAATCGTCAAATATAAATTTTACACAAGTCGGCCATCTTCCCTCCCTGTCTCTAACACCTTCCTCACTATTCAAATAAACCAACTAGTTTGAGTGACGTCAGAATAATACCGCTAGGAGGAAATAAAAAATTGTCTGTGTGTTTGCCTCTGCTGGCTTTGCCCACAGCGTGTATGTATTAAAGAGACCGCGTGCAGAACGAAGAGGGGTTTTTCAAAACTGTGGTACTGCTTTGCGTTAATTATTACAATTGCCTCGTTCTTACTACTGAGAACTGTCCGAATTACTACAAATGTTAGTGTTAAAGTTAACATATTACGTTAAATCAAACGATGGCAAGTCGTTAATTACAAGCTTTTCCCCCGTTTCGTGCAGCAGATCGGCGAGATGTTAAAAGGTTTAGTGAACGTTTTCGAAACCGAAACTAAAGCGTGTATAATTTTTACGGCGGGTCATTTTCTTAGCATTCCCACTGCACAAAAGGCATCGCCCTACTGGCGATGAAGATGAAACCAGTCAGACACCTGAGGGCTGATGTATTTATTCATCATAGGACTAAAATCTTACTGAAATAAGCGATTATCTCACAGATTTTACTACAATCATCCGCAATAACCAAGAAGAAAGAAATTCAAGACAATTCCTTCAGCTGGAAAGGTCATGATCACTGTCTTTTGGGACATTGAAGGTGTGATTCTTGTGGACGTTATGCCAAGAGGAGAGACAATCAATTCGCAAGCTTACATTAAGACATTGAAAAAACTCAATCAACTTTTTCGCAGAGTTCGGCCGCACAAGAATCCAGCAGACCTGCTTCTCCTTCACGACAATGCGCGCCCTCACACAAGTCTGGCAACACGGGAAGCAATCACCAAATTGGGTTGGACTGTACTAACCCATCCACCCTATAGTCCCGATTTGGCACCCTCTGATTTTCATCTATTTGGTCCACTTAAAGATGCACTCCGTGGGACAATGTTTGAAGATGATGAAGGAGTGATTCATGCAGCGAAGAAATGGCTACATGATCAAGACAAAATCTGGTACGGGCTAGGAATACATGCACTTGTTTCGCGCTGGCATAAAGCCGTACAAGTTGATGGGGATTATGTTGAATAATACCGATGTTTACATACATATCCATGTATATTGTGTATAAATTTCATGCTTTTTGAATAAACAGCTCCTGAGAAAAACGATGTGGTTGTTGAGGATTGCTTCATGTCTGCAGCATGGCGCATTCCTCAAATGATTATATCTCCGCGACTGATATCGATGATTGTTTCATGCTTACAGACATTTGGATTTGACGTCGATCCGAGTGGCTGTATCATGGAACACCTCAAACGAATAGAGATATATCTCATCGACCGATGTCGATGATTGTTGCATGTGTGCAAGCATTTGAGTTTGGCCAACTCGGATTGCTGCACCGTGGAACATCGCAATTGAATATATATTAACGACGTAGTATGCATATCTCTAGGTATGACGCGTTTGTCTTTGTAAGGACATTCGACTTGTGGGTTTTGACCCGAACTGCAGTGTGTTTTAGAAGTGTGGCCATTGCCACTTATATTGTGTGGTATAACCACTGGAAAGTGTGTGGCGTAGTCCACTTTTAATTGTGTGGCTAGGAAGCCATTTGAGCAGTGTATTTCTTGAACCAAACGTAAGTCGTAGTAGGAATAACGCAGTTTGCATAATTATGGCAGATTAGCCTGGCGTGGTATGCCAAAGGAACAGTATGTTACTAGCAATAGCGTAAGACTAGTATAGATGGATATTGTACAGCTAGCGGCAAGCGTAAGCCTAGTGTAACGGATATTAAACGACTAGCAGTAGACGTAAGCCTAGCATAATAAGTGTATTGCTGACTAGCAGGATAGTTAAGTCTAGTTAGCCTCTGAATTTATGCCAAAGGACATTGGCCGTTTAAAAAGGAACTGACCTCTAACCAGGACTCTAGATAGAGATTGTGAACATGTGCTTATGAAATAATGAGAACTCTTACAGATCGTACATGAATGTGATGTGACTTTTGTTCCATGTAGTTGGTGTCTGCTCATGGTATGAAATAACTAATTAAATATTTTGAGTCGTCAAAATCACAGTGTTATCAACTATCGTATTCGGAGTTGAGTTAAATGCTATTCATCCTCAACTGATCATGACCAGTGATGATTAATGTCTTAACACGCTGCATCTCACACTGCCAATATAATTAATAAGACAAGAGACTAATACAGGTCAGTCAAGGGTCGAATTTAATATGAAACACATTCAGCACATAATGAATCACAAGGGTTAAAGCAGACATTATCGATACCAACGGACAGTATTATGGAATCCTACAAAAGTGATAAGAACCCGAGGGACTTTGACTCTATAAACTGAATACGCATATAATAACTTGGTCATCCTCAAATACTAGAAGTCATCGAAGCACCCAGAACATACTGGGATCCCGAGAAGCCCGTAACAGTGGTGCATTACTTTCTGAACGCCCCTCGTATATATATATATATATATATATATGCGTATATACGAGTATCTATATATGCGTATATACGAGTATATATATATATATATATATATATATATATATATATATATATATATATATATATATATATATATATATATATATATATATATATATATATATATATATATATATTATATAAATATATAAATATATATATATATATATATATATATATATATATATATACAAGTATATATATATATATATATATATATATATATATATATATATATATATATATATATATATATATATACATATATAGTTACTTACTTAGTCGTTCCCCTTCTACCGTGAGATGTAGAGGTTTGGAAGAGAGAGCGCCAGATTATCCTATCGGCTGTCTTCCTCCTGGCCTGGTTCCATTCTAGTCCTCGGTCCTTCAAAGATTGTCTAATGTTGTCCTCCCAGCGGACTCTGGGTCGTCCTGGGGTCTGGATACCTGGCTCTTTGTTTCCCATGCTTGTCGTGGTAGCCGATCTTCTCCCATTCTGCAGACATCTTAGTTGGGACTGTTCTACTTGTGTCTGCAGGTGTGGGATTTTAGGCCTTGACGTATCGTCTGGTTGCGGACCATGTCTCTTCTTGTTATTTCAACCACCTTCCTTAGATACCTCATTTCTGAGGTTTGGATCTGGCTTTTGTGGGTTGTAGTCATTGCCCATGACTCGCATCCATATGTTAAGACAGGGACATAAGTGAGGCGGTATACAGCCATCTTCGTTTTATTACCAACCTCTCTCTTGCTGAGGAATCCTCGATTTATGGCCTGAAAAAGTCTTCCAGCTGCTGCTTTTCGAGTGGCCAACTCTTCTTTGATGCCTCCCTTTCGGTCTATAATAGCTCCGTACAGGTGACAAAGACAAAAATTACATAAAGGCTAGGTACTACAAAAACATACGATGATAAGAAACATTCACAAAATGGGCGATACAAGCAGATGGAAAAATATGATTTTCTTGCATTATTATTGTTCTTTTTTCACTCATTACTGTTGGTGTTTATTTTTTCCATCTGCTTGTATCACCCATTTTGTGTATGTTTCTTATCGTCGTATGTTTTTGTAGTACCTAGCCTATATGTAATTTTTGTCTTTGTCACCTGTTTGTGGCTGACGAAGGGTAATTTTTCTTTTTTACCCGAAACGTCCCTTGTTTCTTACTTACTTACTTACTTAGTCGTTCCCCTTCTACCGGGAGGTGTAGAGGTTTGGAAGAGAGAGCGCCAGACTATTCTATCAGCTGTCTTCTTCCTGGCCTGGTTCCATTCTAGTCCTTGGTCCTTCATAAGATTGTCTAATGTGGTCCTCCCAGCGGACTCTGGGTCGTCCTGGGGGTCTGGATCCCTGGCTCTTTGTTTCCCATGCTTGTCTTGGTAGCCGATCTTCTCCCATTTTGCAGACATGGTCAAACCATCTTAGTTGGGACCCCTTGTTTCTTGTGAACCGTTATTTGTAAAACTGATTCAATACCGTTTTATTGGTTTAAATACTTATATTCCTTACCAGTTTTACAGCAGCCCCTTAATTTATTTACTTACACCATGCCTGTTTAAGCATGGGGCACGGTGGTAAGCAAATAATTATTATATATTATAATTAAACGTACAATTAACTTAGATGCACTCTAATGTGCGTCTATACTAGACTCACATGTGAGGATCTCAAACATTTAACTCCCCCGCTAAAATAACTTAACAATACACACACACACACACACACACATATATATATATATATATATATATATATATATATATATATATATATATATATATGTGTGTGTGTGTGTGTGTGTGTGTGTGTGTGTGTGTGTATGTGTGTGCCTGTGTGTGTGTGAAATATGTATATTATAATATAGGTAATACAATAAAAATAGTACCAATAAACTGTGTCTACCAAAAATTACTGCTCCAAAGATCTAACAAAATATATTTTATATCGACACTAAAAACTGCGAAACTCAAAACAGTCTGTTAATTGAAAAATTGCCATGCTGTTCAGTGACTGGAGAAAATTAACAATATTAAAATTAATGATGTCAGTCGTCCAGAAACAGTGTTAAACAGCAATCGAATCATAAGTATTATCCTCTTCTGGCAGCGTAACTAAAGTTGACTGTCTCGATTTCTCTCTGACCCTTTCTAAGTAATGATGATGACAACACCCTTATACAGCGTCAGCAATCAGAGATTTTTGTAGAATCCAGGAATGACATTCAACACATTTTCTTGATATGGCTTGCTTTGCTAACAACCTTTTTGTGACAGTGATGGCATGCAGTCTATTTGTTTTGATCTTCACATTATATGTGTTACACGGACTGTGTCCATATGATCTTGTACTTTTAGTTTTTTAACATCTGTGTACAGTAAGCTTTGGTCACCTAAAGATAGTGATTCGTTGAAGGAGTATGCTTGACTGTGGGTTTACTTCTGACGTTGTCCTGTCCTTGTAGATAAATAAATATTATACACATAAAGGTATGTTTCAGGCACTCGTGAGAAATAAAGAAGTAGAAACTAGACAACAAAAGTGAGTGGCTTACCGGAGAATCGAACCCAGGACCTTCCGAACGGTACCCCCGCCTAGCTACAGAAGCATCTACCTTGTAGGTGCAGCAAAGTATCAGTGAAAGCTCTTCACATCCCTCTGGCGCTCCTGTGTTAATCTCAAGGATTGTAACCAGTATTTGCTTTCCTTGTTTTCCATTAATTCAGTTATCTCCCTTGTCGGTCCTTGTTTCATCATCAGCTGCCATCTCCACAACGAAGGTTGGCTGTAATGGATCTCCAACGTCTTCTGTCTCTTGTCTTGGTGGTGGACTTTGATAGAATCTTTCCTGTCCATCTCTTGATGTTATCTTCCCACTTATAGCGCTGTCTTCCCCTTGCACGTTTGCCTTCAACTCTCCCTTCTGTTATGGTCTTCTGCAAAGTGTTATGCCTTTTTAAGTGGCCAAAGTATTTTAGCTGCCGAACCTTGATCTCCCTCATTAGTTCTCTTTTCATACCTAGATTTTCTAGGACCTCCTTATTTGTTTTCTTCTCATTCCATGAGATACGCCTTATTCTTCTAAATATCCACATTTCAAGAGCCTCAATTCTTTCTTCCAAATGTTTATTCATTGTCCATGTTTCTACACCATACAGAAATGCAGAATATATATATATAACACTGTATGTTTCTCAGTTTTTATTTGTGAGATAACTGTTTAGATGTCAGTATATGTTTCATGTTGTTGAATGTAGCTTTGGCCATTTCTATTCTCTTCTTGATTTCTGTTTCACATCTGCCATCTTCTGTTATTATATGACCAAGATATGCGTAGCTCTTGACTTGTTCCAGGATTTTCCCATTTACGCTTATCTTTAATGTGGGCTTATCGTCTGTTTTGCTAATTATAATAGTTTTTGTTTTCTCAGTATTAATGTCGAGTCCATATTCATGACTTACACTGTTCACTTGCTTCACTAGTTCTTGTAACTCCTGTTTGCTTTCAGCTAACAACACAGTATCATCTGCATATTTAAGGTTGTTTATTGACCTTCCACTGATGTTCAGTCCTGGTATTTCCTGTATCTGTTCGAACATTTTTTCGGTGTATAGATTAAATAGGCAGGGGACAGCACACAACCTTGTCTGACACCTCTTTTTATGTCTGTGTATGGTGAATAGTTCCTTCCAGATCTTACTGTTGCAGTTTGCTCTCAGTAAAGGTAACTGAGTATTCTTATGTCTTTTCCGTCAATACCTATGTCTTCGAGACATTCAATTATTTTCTCATAATGGACTCTGTCAAAAGCCTTCCTATAGTCAATGAAGCACATGTACATACTTTTTTGGACCTCTCTATTTTTTTCTGCTAATATTCTTAGGCAAAATGTTGCCTCTCTTGTTCCGCTGTTCCATCTAAAACCAAACTGTTCTTCTTGGATTTCGCTGTCTACCTTACTTTTTATTCTTTCCTGTATGATTTTGAGCAGTATCTTAATTGCATGACTCATCAGGCTGATTGTTCTGAAGTCTATAGCGCGGGACTAACACTGCAGATGACCCCATTGCAAGAATGCATTAAAGCGCATACTCCTGCAGCAGTGCTTTGTGTAGCAATTTGATTTACATGATAGAGTTGTGTTGGGAGTAGAAAATGCATTAATTTTAACGCCGAGTTTGGCACTTTGCCACTTCACCCAAATAGCCACTCTATGTCACGTGATGAGACTGGCTGGGGGAAGTTTTGCTAACAAGGCAGGTAAAAAAACGAGAGAGAGTTTAGCAGCGAGGAGAAGCATTGAGTGACCAGCCGTTAGGCGGCACAGATGTGTGTGTGGGCATGTGTGGATAACCCGAGTGTATATTCCTGTTTTTACATGGAAGTATTATAATGTATGGCATATTTAACATTCATAATTGTTCATGCAAATGAGTGACTTTTATTATTATTATTAATCTGGATTATGTTCTTATTGCCTGACCACATCAATGGGTCTAATGTGAAGTTCGTCGTCATGTGTAATAAAGTTACAAACCGTCATTCAGTTATTATTACTTTCATTGGAGAAAGAGATGTGTGCACAAAGTAAGTTAATACTAAGAATTAATGTTTATTCGCCAGGCACATAAAGAGAGAACCCTGGACATCGCATTCCTTTCTATATGGGATACAAACAAACAGTCGTGCAAACGCAAAAGGCAGGAATAAGCACGAAAAATATAAATAAACACACACCCCTCGACAGATGGTTTTAACAGATGGGTAGCCAAGCCATTGTGCCTGAATTAATTATGTGCACCAAGTTTATCTAAAATGCATTTGCATCAATTGAACTATAATATGAGTGAATATTAAACAGGAGTTCAGATGCACTTTTAAGGCAACGTGTTTTAAGCTATTTTGAAGAACTGTTTTGTTTAACAATGACTTTTTGTTCGTGTATATGAAATATCTTGCAAACGAACCTTTTTGCAAAAACTGCGGTGAAACCAGCAGTCGCGCTAATGAACTTCCCGTACAAAGCGAAACTTTTCGACGCACTGCGGCAAATTAGCCACGCCCCGTGACCTTTAACGGCAGCAGGAATTTACGTCAACAAACACGCATGATTTCTGTTGATGGAATATTTTAAAGACAAACGACGTACCTATTTTTCCAAAAACATTGAAGGCTTTCAGGGACCATACGTGTACTAACATTTATAAATTTATAAAAGAAACTTTACCGACCTTATTATTAAGAAATAAATAAAATAGTTCGACCAGACGACATATTATAAAACAAGTTTTCAGAACTATAGTTTCTATTTTGGCTTAGTGTTCCTGATTCATGCGAGACAGTGTAAACTAAATTACGCCGTGTTCAGACCAAAACACTTTAGTCTGCATTTTACGATACGTTTAGATGCATTTTAAAAGCTTCTTTAAAGCCTCTTGTGCTTTCATAGCGTGCTCCATCTTTGCTATTTTTTTTTCTATTCTATATGTTCAGTGTTGCCAATTTTTTTTTTTTAGGTATCATTTTTTTTTCATTCATCCTCGGAAGTATGATGAAAGGTGATCTTCTATAGGTTTATGTGAGGTTTGCATTTAAGGAATTATAGCGCTTTGACGCATTCATACTGACAGTCCTTTTTTGCATTGCGAACATTTAATTTGTAATTAGATGTGGCGTTAGGTATCACGTTTTGTTATTGTTTCATATATATGTCTCACATTGTCAGTTGTTGTAATAGTGCTTTCTATACCTTCTTCTCCTTAGTTGTTATTGTGACGGTTGTTTCGTTTTAGATGTGAATTATTTGTAGTGTCTAATAATAATTTTTTTTTTTTACATCTTAATATAGAATATTGTTGTTGTTGTCTTATTTTAGTTAATTTTTATTTGTTTTTGTGTGTGTTGTATTTGAAAATATACCATCATCATCATCATTGTCATTGACATCATTGCCTTCATCTTTTCTTTGTACATTTGTCTGGACCCATTGATATATATGGCATAATTTTGCATATATTTTTTTTTCTTTTATTATAACATGTATTGAGCACTGCAGTATTCATTAACAATATCACCATAATTGAACACATTCTAATTATGTCCTTGGTGGGTTTGTACGACTTACATAGGTATTGAGTTTTGTATTGTTCATCATTATAAATATCACTATATTTTGAACAGAAAGTAGTTTCTGGTAGGAAAACCATGTCTTCCTTCAGGACTTTATAGAAATTGGGATTAAATTTAATAAATCAGGAGCGGAACTAGAGGCATTTGCTACTGCACAATTTGACAGCTATAATGCAAGAATTGAAAGACAGAATGAACGTGAATTAAAACGTCTTCAGTTAGAACATGAAGAGAAAGAAAAAGATCTTGCACAAGCTCTTGCGCTAGAAAAACTAAAGATTAACGCTGAGCAAGAAAAACTAAAGATTGACGCTGAGCAAGAAAAACTAAAGATTGACGCTGAGCAAGAAAAACTAAAGATTGACGCTGAGCAAGAAAAATAAAGATTGACGATTAGCTGCTGCAACTGCTCAGAAAGCAACTGATTTGGAGATAGAGAAATTGCATATTCAGAAAGATATAGATGTTGCTGTCGCCCTAAGAAAAGTGGAGTTGGATGCTCCAAACACATCATCTAGTACACCTGTGACCACAAACCGGATACGATTGCCTAATTTCAACCAACAAATCGACTGCGTCGATAGTTTCTTACAACGTTTTGAGCTAAAGGTCAGCGCGTTGAAGATCCCCAAGGGTCAATGGAGTGCAACATTATGCGATTTTTTAACAGCGGACGCTCTACAGGCTTATTTTGCTCTGGACAGCGGTAGTAGAGAAGACTACGATGTTGTCAAGGAGACATTGCTACGTAAATTTCAGCTTACAGAAGCAGGATTCCGTGATAAATTTCATTCCTGTCTGTCTAGCAGGAAAGCTGACTTTGGAGAATTTATCTCATTAATAAAATTATATTCTTAAAGATGGATAGAACTGTCCGGAATTGATAAGACCTTCACTGGCTTACTTGATCTAATGTTACGTGACAAGGTGTTGTCGGCATGTAGCACCGATCTTGCCTCATTTTTTCAAGAAAGAAAACCGAAAGACCTTGAGGCAATGGAGATACTTGGGAGACAATATATGACAGCTCACCCAGATAAAGAGGTTCACAAACCAACTATAAAGGACGCACTCCCATTATGTGTGGCTCGTCATGACTTTAGAGATGGTGGTCATAGACCTCGATCACAGAGTGTGGACAGCAGAGTAAGGCAAAGCTATAGATCCAACTACCGAGGAAAATATAACTTCCCAAGGCAGAGGTCACCATCTAACTTCCCACAGAGGCGAGACTATGGTTATTCAAACCAAGGTCAGTGGCGACAGAATTCTAGCCGTAATGAGGAAATGCATCACAAACGGATGGATCATAGACCCACACAAGACAATGCATCCTACAGTGGTAATAGGAATAGTGGCAGATGTTGGTCATGCGCTAGGAATAGACCTTATAAGAAATATTATGGAAACAGCACTAGCAAACACTGTGGGCATAATGACAATAGCAATCATGAGAAGGGTAATGCATGTGTAACTGCAAAGAAGAATGATGAGAAGGGAGCCGACCATGCCAATGCATGTATTGTTAGCTCACTTAATGATGAAAATTGTTATGGATGCAAATCTTTATTCCAACCTGGTTCACAACCCAGATTAATTTGCGGGCATGCTCTACCTGCTATGTCATCTTGTGAGAACGTGGGACGCCTCACATTATATACTGGTTTTCTGTATAACAGACATGTAAGTGTCCTTCGTGATTCTGGCTGTACCACTGTCGGAGTCCGTAGATCGCTAATTGATGAATCTGCCTTTACTGGTAAAACAGTGAAGTGCATAACATTTGGTGGGAGTATAGAGTGTTACCCAGTGGCAGAAATAGATATTGCCACACCCTTCTTTACAGGTAAGGTAAGGGCATGTGTCCTTGAGGAACCAGTATCAGACATTATCCTTGGTAATATACCAGGTATTAAGGATTGCTCCCCAGAGGAGATACATAAATGGGTTGAATCTCACCCAATGTTGGCTAACGCTGTGGTCACTAGGGCCCAGCATGCCGCTGAATCCAAGGCAGAGCCAGCTATACCATTTAGTGAGAGAGCATCTCTTCAGAATGTTCATAATGTTTCCCCCCAGTCGTTCGCGACCAAACAGCGTGAAGATGTTGCTTTGCAACCATTGTTTGCTCTAGCAGAGAGCAAGCATGTGAAGAAGACAAAAACTTCACGTTACTGGTTTGAACTTAAGAACTCAGTACTGACTAGATGCTTTGACAACTATGTTTTAGTCAGGAGACAGGTAGTTATTCCAAAGAGTTTTAGACCTATTGTATTGAATACTGCCCATGACTCGCTTTTAGCTGGTCATATGGGGATTAAGCGTACTCTGTTTCGTGTCACCTCAAATTTTTATTGGCCCTGTGTTAACAAAGATGTAAAGCTATACTGCAGGTCATGTACAACTTGTCAAAAGGTAGCACGTGGGGGCAAGCACCACGCTGCACCCTTACAAGTCACTGATGTGCCATTACGGCCTTTCACCAAGATTGCAATTGACATAGTTGGTCCTATGTCAGTCGTGTCAGATAGAGGATATCGATATATTCTAACGTGTATAGACTTATGTACACGTTGGCCGGAGGCCATACCATTGAAGACTATCACCTCAGCAGCTGTCTCTGATGCTTTATTTGTTATTTTTTGTCGCATAGGATTTCCTGATGAAATCTTATCAGATCGTGGTACTCATTTTATGTCTCAAATGATGAAAGATATTGAGAACATGTTAGCAATTAAGCATTCGTTCACAAGCCCATACCATCCGGAAAGCAATGGCGTTTGCGAGCGTTTCAATGGCTCGTTGAAGCAGTTGTTAGGCAAAGTCACCGAGACATGTCCTCGTGACTGGGACCGAATGTTACCAGCAGTCTTATTTGCTTACAGAGAAGTGCCCCATGAGAGCACTGGCTTTTCGCCATTTGAGTTGGTATATGGTGCCAACCCTAGAGGTCCTATGCACATACTCAAGGATTTGTTGTTGGGATCAGTGGAGGATGTTACTGTCCGTACCAGCTATGAACTGGTCATTGATCTCAGACAACGCCTTGTAGATGCATGTACTTATGCATCAGGTATGATACGTAATGCTTCACAGAGGTCGAGAGTGCGCTGCAACCAATCTCGAAAATTACGTTCGTTCCTACCAGGAGAACAAGTATGGCTACTTCTTCCAACCAAGGAAAATAAACTGCTAATTTCCTGGCAGGGCCCTTTTAAGGTGGTTGAGAAGAAAACTGATGTGGATTATGCCATTGACATAAGGGGCAAAGTTAAAACATTTCACATCAATATGTTAAAATTATATGTGAGCGCCCTGCAGAGTTAGAACCTATCTTGGACAGTATTTCTGATGAACCAGTTCGACAGACTTTGTCAGCTGTTGTGGAATCTGATGATTCTACAGCGAGCGATATTTCTTTTAATTTTCCTCTGCTGCCTTTAACATCTTCCGAATCTTGGAGAGATGTAACTGTATCAGGTGATTTAGATTCTAGTTATCGAGAACAGGCTCTTGCTGTTTTAGAATCTTTCTCTGATGTGCTGACTGAACTTCCAGGTCGCACTGATGTTATCTCTCATGATATTACATTGACTGATGATCACCCTATCAAACTCAGACCGTATACTATACCCTTACACTACAGATCTCAGGTGGATAGTGAACTTAAGGATATGCTACGCATGGGCATCATTTCTCCTTCTGAATCATCCTATTCTTTTCCTATGGTTCTAGTTAGAAAGAAGGACAAATCTCTTCGCATCTGCATTGATTTTAGACGTCTTAACAGTGTCACTCTCACAGATGCCGAGCCCATGCCTGTTTTGGAGGATCTCTTATCACAACTATCCCAGGCTACATACTTTAGCAAACTAGATCTATCCAAGGGATATTGGCAGATCCCTTTAACTGATAAAGCCAAACCTCTAACTGCATTTATGACTCCATATGGTTTATTCCAATGGAACTATATGTGTTTTGGCCTTGTCAATGCTCCCGCGACTTTTGTGCGCATGATGCGGAGACTCTTAGGAGATAGATCTGATGTCATCACATACATAGATGACATCTGTTTATTCCATAGTTCTTGGCAAGAACATATCACAGGATTAAAATCTTTATTAATGCTACTCAGAAAGCATGGTTTGACAGTTAGACCTTCAAAAGTTCAGATTGGTTGTCGAGAAATTTCATTTCTTGGTCACCGTGTTGGTAACCACATGTTATACCCTGATGAGCACACTGTCAAACGCATATTAGAATTAGATATCCCTCGGACAAAGAAACAGGTTAGGAGCATGTTAGGACTCATTAACTTCTATCACAAGTTCATTCCGAACTTTTCATCTATTTCTTCTGTCCTGTCATCTTTGACTAAAAAGGGAGCTCCTAATAAAATTGTTTGGTCCGATACTTGCAGTGGAGCTTTGAACAAAATTAAAACTGTATTTTCCAAGGCACCTATTTTGATGTTACCTAATATCACTATGCCATTTCTTCTGAGGACTGATGCTTCTCAGACTGGCATTGGTGGTTGCCTGTTGCAATGGTTCAATGATACTCCACATCCATGCTTGTATGTAAGCAGAAAGTTGCTACCAGCAGAAACTCGGTATTCCACCAGTGAAAGAGAACTCTTGTCCATCATTTGGTGTATGGGCAAGTTATCACGCTATTTACTTGGCGCACATTTCTACCTCCAGACGGATCACCGTCCACTAACATCCCTAAATCAAAAAACTACAACAAACAGTAGATTACACAGATGGTTCTTGCTTATCCAAGAATATAGATATACAATTATCCCCATCAAGGGATCAGAAAACTTTCTGGCAGACTTATTGTCAAGGAATGTAACTGGAAAGTGAAATTGTTTGTGCCAGATGTTGACATTGTCTGATCTTGTTTTGTTTTCAGGTGATATACTATTGAAACATTCATGTTACGACTTTAATTGCATTTTTTGAAAGATTGGATTACATTTTGTCTAAACTGTTTACATATATCTGTTTTCATGTCATTTCGCACTACAATTAATACTTCATATATATTATTCTGAACAGTAGGATTTTTCTTTTCTAATAGATTAATAGTTCTTGGGCTAACTATCCACTGTTCTCAAGCGAAAACCCTTGGTTTCCGCTCGGGAACAGGGGGGCAATGTTGGGAGTAGAAAATGCATTAATTTTAACGCCGAGTTTGGCACTTTGCCACTTTGCCACTTCACCCAAATAGCCACTCTATGTCACGTGATGAGACTGGCTGGGGAAGTTTTGCTAACAAGGCAGGTAAAAAAACGAGAGAGAGTTTAGCAGCGAGGAGAAGCATTGAGTGACCAGCCGTTAGGCGGCACAGATGTGTGTGTGGGCATGTGTGGATAACCCGAGTGTATATTCCTGTTTTTACATGGAAGTATTATAATGTATGGCATATTTAACATTCATAATTGTTCATGCAAATGAGTGACTTTTATTATTATTATTAATCTGGATTATGTTCTTATTGCCTGACCACATCAATGGGTCTAATGTGAAGTTCGTCGTCATGTGTAATAAAGTTACAAACCGTCATTCAGTTATTATTACTTTCATTGGAGAAAGAGATGTGTGCACAAAGTAAGTTAATACTAAGAATTAATGTTTATTCGCCAGGCACATAAAGAGAGAACCCTGGACATCGCATTCCTTTCTATATGGGATACAAACAAACAGTCGTGCAAATGCAAAAGGCAGGAATAAGCACGAAAAATATAAATAAACACACACCCCTCGACAGATGGTTTTAACAAGTTGCCACTCCTGTAAACAACCTCATGACATGATTACCAATGTGGAACTGATTACAGGCAAGTGCCAATGGAGCAACATATGGGAAGAATACTGGTGATGTGTAAGACACATACAGTGGAAACCTGCTGATAGCATTACAAATGCATGGAGGTATATCTGGAGTCATCCTTATATGACCACCAGCTATGCACAATGCTATAATGTACATATGTGTAAGTGAACCTATGTCTGGGAGGCTAATTACACTCTCTTTGAATCTTGAAATCATCCACACACTTCCAGGGATTCCCCCTGTGGTGAAACTTTCTGAGAACCCAGCATTGCTCACTAAGCTTGGAGAAGTCATAGCAGCCCCTGACGTAATTCTTTGTCTTTGACCTGGTTGACTGCATGCAGGAGGATCTCACTATGGACCCAGTGATAAACAAGGGAGCTGAGAAGTGGCTCTGTGCAGGACGTGACAATTCCTTGGGAGAGCCCAGAACCAGAGCACAGTATTTTAGCTCCGCATAGTAGGAGAGCCCCCTTGGATTGCGGGGAATGCACAGTATTCTACACGCTTCTTACTACTAACTTGGGACTAGATGTGATGATCCTTTAAATGCAAGTCAAGCTGGAGAAACTGGAGCTCAAGACTTCAACAAGATGTTTCGGAATGGCAGAAAAGCCACAGAAAAAAGCCTAGATCTACAGTGTAGATAATACCAAGGAGTCTTCAACTTGGTAATGGCTGCAAAAGAGAGAGAAGCTCAGTAGCCCTAGTTAACAACAACAACAACAACAACAATAGCATTACAAGGTAGTCCTTGTTCTGAAATCTGTAAGGCTAGATAGGTAGACAGAAAAACACACGGAGAGGAGAACTGGGGGCGGAAATAAAAGGGGCGAGGAAGATTAAAGAAAAAAAACCCAGAGCCCATGGCATAAGACAGCAAGACTTGGCAAGAGTTTTTTCAATGCACATTGATAATATGAAGGGCAGTGTTTGAATAAATGAACGAATCATCATCATCATCAGTTGCCATCTCCACAATGAAGGTTGGCTGTAATGGATCTCCAACGTCTTCTGTCTCTTGTCTTGGTGGTGCACTCTGATAGACTCTTTCTTGTCCATCTCTTGATGTTATCTTCCCACTTATAGCGCTGTCTTATCCTTGCACGTTTGCCTTCACCGCTCTCTTCTATTATGGTCTTCTGCAGGATGTTATGCCTTTTTATGTGGCCAAAGTATTTTAGCTGCCGAACTTTGATCTCCCTCATTAGTTCTCTTTTCATACCTAGATTTTCTAGGACCTCCTTATTTGTTTTCTTCTCTTTCCACGAGATACGCCCCATTCTTCTATATATCCACATTTCAAGAGCCTCAATTCTTTCTTCCAAATGCTTATACATCGTCCATGTTTCTGCACCATACAGAAATGCAGAATATATATAACACTTTATGATTCTCAGTTTTAATTTGTGAGAGAACTGTTTAGATGTCAGTATACGGGAGTAATATTTCTTTGTCTATTCCAGACTCAACGTGGGTTTGTATTCCACAATCTTCGCAAATGTTTCAGACGTGTTCGTAACTTATTTCTCAAAGGTTTTACATTGTTTTGATTGGTGTTATGATGGATTTTCTGCCACTAAACTTGGGTGTATCTTTTCTTTATTTCATTGTTATATTAAAAAACAATTTCTCACTACTTGGCTCTAATTTCAGATCAAGCATGTGCATATTTTGTTGTTATTCTGTTCCTGCTCACTTATGTCTTGGGCTAGTTCTTATACACGCCTTCATGTAATGAAGCGACGTGCTTGTATTCTGTTGTTCGTGATTATCGGGGTAAATATGACATCGTTTTGTTTCACATTAGGCCGAGTTCCTGGATATATTCTTGTCATTTCGTCTTTCTGTTAATTTTTACTGAGTAGTGGGTCTTTATCTTTGTCGTTGATAACAATACTGGAATGTAGCCTTCATTTCAGTCTCTAGCCTTCTCCTCTGAGTCTCTAGCCACCTGTCAGTCTCTAACCTTCATCTCTCAGTCTCTAGCCTTCATCTCTAGATCTCTGGCCTTCATCTCTCAGTCTCTGGCCTTTATCTTTCAGTCACCTAACTTTATCTCTCGATCTCTGGCCTTCATCAGTCTCTAACCTTCATCTCTCAGTCTCTAGCCTTCATCTCTCAGTCTCTAACCTTCATCTCTCAGAATCTAGCCTTCATCTCTCAGTCTCTAGCCTTCATCAGTCTATAACCTTCATCTCTCAGTCTCTAACCTTCGTCTCAGTCTCTTGCCTTCATCTCTCAGTCTCTAGCCTTCATCTCTCAGTCTCTAGCCTTCATCTCTTAGTCTCTAGCTTTCATCTCTCAATCTACCTTCATCTCTCAGTCATCTACCTTCATCTCTCAGTTTCTAGCGTTCATCTTTCAGTCATCTACCTTCATCTCTCAGTCTCTAGTCTTCACCTTCCAGTCATCTACCTTCATCTCTCAGTCTTTAACTAGCCTTCATCTCTCAGTCTCTAACCTTCACTTCTCAGTCATCTGCCTTCATCTCTCAGTATCTAGCCTTCATCTCTCAGTCTCTAGCCTTCACCTTTCAGTCATATACCTTCATCTCTCAGTCTCTAGCCTTCATCTCTCAGTCATCTACCTTCATCTCTCAGTCTCTAACCTTCATCTCTCACTCTCTAACCTTCATCTCTCAGTCTCTAACCTTCATCTCTCAATCATCTACCTTCATCTCGCAGCTTCTAATTTTCATCTCTCAGTCATCTACCTTTATCTCTCAGTCTCTAGCCTTCATCTCTCAGTCACCTACCTTCATCTCTCAGTCTCTAACCTTCATCTTTCAGTCATATACCTTCATCTTTCAGTCTCTAGCCTTCATCTTTCAGTCATCTACCTTTATCTCTCAGTCTCTAACCTTCATCTCTCAGTCACCTACCTTCATCTCTCAGTCTCTAGCCTTCATCTTTCAGTCATCTAACTTTATCTCTCAGTCTCTAGCCTTCATCTTTCAGTCATCTACCTCCATCTCTCCGTCTCTAGCCTTCATCTCTCAGTCACCTACCTTTATCTCTCAGTCTCTAACCTTCATCTCTCAGTCACCTACCTTCATCTCTCAGTCTCTAGCCTTCATCTTTCAGTCATCTACCTCCATCTCTCAGTCTCTAGCCTTCATCTCTCAATCTACCTTCATCTCTCAGTAATCTACCTTCATCTCTCAGTCTCTAGCCTTCATCTCTCAGTCATCTACTTTCATCTCTCAGTTATCTACCTTCATCTCTCAGTCTCTAGCCTTATCTCTCAGTCATCTACCTTCATCTCTCAGTTATCTACCTTTATCTCTCAGTCTCTAGCCTTCATCTTTCAGTTATCTACCTTTATCTCTCAGTCTCTAGCCTTCATCTCTCAGTCTCTAGCCTTCCTCTCATTCATCTACCTGCATCTCTCTCTAGACTTCATCTCTCAGTTTCTAGCCTTCACCTCTCAGTCATCTACCTTCATATCTCAGTCTCTAACCTTCATCTCTCAATTTCATATGTCTCTCAGTCTCTAGCCTTCACCTTACAGTCATCTACCTTCATCTCTCAGTCTCTAGCCTTCATCTCTCAGTCATCTACCTTCATCTCTCAGTTATCTACCTTCATCTCTCAGTTTCTAGCCTTCATCTCTCAATCATCTACCTTCATCTCTCAGTTATCTACCTTCATCTCTCAGTCTCTAGCCTTCATCTCTCAGTCATCTACCTTCATCTTTCACTCTACCCTTCATCTCTCAGCCTCTAGCCTTCATCTTTCAGTCATCTACTTTCATTTCTCAGTCTCTAGCCTTCATCTCTCAGTCATCTACCTTCATCTCTGTCTCTAGCCTTCATCTCCCAGTCTCTAGACTTCATCTTTCAGTTATCTATCTTTATCTCTCAGCCTCTAGCCTTCATCTTTCAGTCATCTACCTTCATTTCTTAGTCTCTAGCCTTCATCTTTCAGTCATCTACCTTCACCTCTGTCTCTAGCCTTCATCTCTCAGTCTCTAGCCTTCATCTTTCAGTTATCTACCTTTATCTCTCAGTCTCTAGCCTTCATCTTTCAGTTATCTACCTTTATCTCTCAGTCTCTAGCCTTCATCTTTCAGTCATCTACCTTTATCTCTCAGTTTCTAGCCTTCATCTCTCAGTCTCTAGCCTTCCTCTCATTCATCTACCTGCATCTCTCTTTAGCCTTCATTTCTCAGTCTCTCGCCTTCACCTCTCAGTCATCTACCTTCATCTCTCAGTCCCTAGCCTTCATCTCTCAGTTATCTGCCTTCATCTCTCAGTCTCTAGCCTTCATCTCTCAGTCATTTACCTTCACCTCTCAGTCTCTAGCCTTCATCTCTCAGTTATCTACCTTCATCTCTCAGTCTCTAGCCTTCATCTCTCAGTCATCTACCTTCATCTTTCTCTCTAACCTTCATCTCTCAGCCTCTAGCCTTCATCTTTCAGTTATCTATCTTTATCTCTCAGTCTCTAGCCTTCATCTCTTAGTCATTTACCTTCATCTCTCAGTCTCTAGCCTTCATCTTTCAGTCTCTAACCTTCATCTGTCAGTCATCTACCTTCATGTCTCAGTCTCTAGCCGTCATCTCTCAGTCATCTACCTTCATCTCTCAGTTATCTATCTTCATCTCTCAGTCTCTAGCCTTCATCTCTCAGTCATCTACCTTCATCTTTCTCTAACCTTCATCTCTCAGCCTCTAGCCTTCATCTTTCAGTTATCAATCTTTATCTCTCAGTCTCTAGCCTTCATCTCTCAGTCTCTAGCCTTCATCTCTCAGTCTATAGCCTTCATCAGTCTATAACCTTCATCTCTAAGTCTCTAGCCTTCATCTCTCAGTCTCTAGCCTTCATCTCTCAGTCTCTAGCCTTCATCTCTCAGTCTCTAGCCTTCATCTCTTAGTCTCTAGCCTTCATCTCTCAATCTACCTTCATCTCTCAGTCATCTACCTTCATCTCTCAGTTTCTAGCGTTCATCTTTCAGTCATCTACTTTCATCTCTCAGTCTCTAGTCTTCACCTTTCAGTCATCTACCTTCATCTCTCAATCTCTAACTAGCCTTCATCTCTCAGTCTCTAACCTTCATCTCTCAGTCTCTATCCTTCACCTTTCAGTCATATACCTTCATCTCTCAGTCTCTAGCCTTCATCTCTCAGTCATCTACCTTCATCTCTCAGTCTCTAACCTTTATCTCTCACTCTCTAACCTTCATCTCTCAGTCTCTAACCTTCATCTCTCAATCATCTACCTTCATCTCGCAGCTTCTAATTTTCATCTCTCAGTCATCTACCTTTATCTCTCAGTCTCTAGCCTTCATCTCTCAGTCTCTAGCCTTCATTTCTCAGTCTCTAGCTTTCATCTTTCAGTCATCTACCTTTATTTCTCAGTCTCTAGCCTTCATCTTTCAGTCATCTACCTTTATCTCTCAGTCTCTAACCTTCATCTCTCAGTCACCTACCTTCATCTCTCAGTCTCTAGCCTTCATCTTTCAGTCATCTACCTTTATCTCTCAGTCTCTAGCCTTCATCTTTCAGTCATCTATCTCCATCTCTCCGTCTCTAGCCTTCATCTCTCAGTCACCTTCCTTTATCTCTCAGTCTCTAACCTTCATCTCTCAGTCACCTACCTTCATCTCTCAGTCTCTAGCCTTCATCTTTCAGTCATCTACCTCCATCTCTCAGTCTCTAGCCTTCATCTCTCAATCTACCTTCATCTCTCAGTAATCTACCTTCATCTCTCAGTCTCTAGCCTTCATCTCTCAGTCATCTACTTTCATCTCTCAGTTATCTACCTTCATCTCTCAGTCTCTAGCCTTATCTCATAGTCATCTACCTTTATCTCTCAGTTATCTACCTTTATCTCTCAGTCTCTAGCCTTCATCTTTCAGTTATTAACCTTTATCTCTCAGTCTCTAGCCTTCATCTTTCAGTCATCTACCTCCATCTCTCAGTCTCTAGCCTTCATCTCTCAGTCTCTAGCCTTCCTCTCATTCATCTACCTGCATCTCTCTCTAGGCTTCATCTCTCAGTTTCTAGCCTTCACCTCTCAGTCATCTACCTTCATATCTCAGTCTCTAACCTTCATCTCTCAATCTACCTTCATCTCTCAGTCTCGTCTTCACCTTTCAGTCATCTACCTTCACCTCTGTCTCTAGCCTTCACCTTACAGTCATCTACCTTCATCTCTCAGTCTCTAGCCTTCATCTCTCAGTCATCTACCTTTATCTCTGTTTTCTACCTTCATCTCTCAGTTTCTAGCCTTCATCTCTCAGTCATCTACCTTCATCTCTCAGTCATCTACCTTCATCTTTCACTCTACCCTTCATCTCTCAGCCTCTAGCCTTCATCTTTCAGTCATCTACCTTTATTTCTCAGTCTCTAGCCTTCATCTTTCAGTCATCTACCTTCACCTCTGTCTCTAGCCTTCATCTCTCAGTCTCTAGCCTTCATCTTTCAGTTATCTACCTTTATCTCTCAGTCTCTAGCCTTCATCTTTCAGTTATCTACCTTTATCTCTCAGTCTCAAGCCTTCATCTTTCAGTCATCTACCTTTATCTCTCAGTCTCTAGCCTTCATCTCTTAGTCTCTAGCCTTCCTCTCATTCATCTACCTGCATCTCTCTTTAGCCTTCATTTCTCAGTCTCTAGCCTTCACCTCTCAGTCATCTACCTTCATCTCTCAGTCTGTAACCTTCATCTGTCAGTCATCTACCTTCATCTCTCACTCTCTAGCCGTCCTCTCTCAGTCATCTACCTTCATCTCTCAGTTATCTACCTTCATCTCTCAGTCTCTAGCCTTCATCTCTCAGTCATCTACCTTCATCTTTCTCTCTAACCTTCATCTCTCAGCCTCTAGCCTTCATCTTTCAGTCATCTACCTTCATCTCTCAGTCTCTAGCCTTCATCTCTCAGTTATCTACCTTCATCTCTCAGTCTCTAGCCTTCATCTCTCAGTCATTTACCTTCATCTCTCAGTCTCTAGCCTTCATCTTTCAGTCTCTAACCTTCATCTGTCAGTCATCTACCTTCATCTCTCAGTCTCTAGCCGTCATCTTTCAGTCATCTACCTTCATCTCTCAGTTATCTACCTTCATCTCTCAGTCTCTAGCCTTCATCTTTCGGTCATCTACCTTCATCTTTCTCTCTAACCTTCATCTCTCAGCCTCCAGCCTTCATCTTTCAGTTATCAATCTTTATCTCTCAGTCTCTAGCCTTCATCTCTCAGTCTCTAGCCTTCATCTCTCAGTCTCTAACCTTCATCTCTCAGAATCTAGCCTTCATCTCTCAGTCTCTAGCCTTCATCAGTCTATAACCTTCATCTCTCAGTCTCTAACCTTCGTCTCAGTCTCTTGCCTTCATCTCTCAGTCTCTAGCCTTCATCTCTCAGTCTCTAGCCTTCATCTCTTAGTCCCTAGCCTTCATCTCTCAATCTACCTTCATCTCTCAGTCATCTACCTTCATCTCTCAGTCATCTACCTTTATCTCTCAGTCTCTAGACTTCATCTCTCAGTCTCTAGCCTTCATTTCTCAGTCTCTAGCCTTCATCTTTCAGTCATCTACCTTTATCTCTCAGTCTCTAGCCTTCATTTTTCAGTCATCTACCTTTATCTCTCAGTCTCTAACCTTCATCTCTCAGTCACCTACCTTCATCTCTCAGTCTCTAGCCTTCATCTTTCAGTCATCTACCTTTACCTCTCAGTCTCTAGCCTTCATCTTTCAGTCATCTACCTCCATCTCTTCGTCTCTAGCCTTCATTTCTCAGTCACCTACCTTTATCTCTCAGTCTCTAACCTTCATCTCTCAGTCACCTACCTTCATCTCTGTCTCTAGCCTTCATCTTTCAGTCATCTACCTCCATCTCTCAGTCTCTAGCCTTCATCTCTCAATCTACCTTCATCTCTCAGTAATCTACCTTCATCTCTCAGTCTCTAGCCTTCATCTCGCAGTCATCTACCTTCATCTCTCAGTTATCTACCTTCATCTCTCAGTCTCTAGCCTTCATCTGTCAGTCATCTACCTTCATCTCTCAGTTATCTACCTTTATCTCTCAGTCTCTAGCTTTCATCTTTCAGTTATCTACCTTTATCTCTCAGTCTCTAGCCTTCATCTTTCAGTCATCTACCTCCATCTCTCAGTCTCTAGCCTTCATCTCTCAGTCTCTAGCCTTCCTCTCATTCATCTACCTGCATCTCTCTCTAGGCTTCATCTCTCAGTTTCTAGCCTTCACCTCTCAGTCATCTACCTTCATATCTCAGTCTCTAACCTTCATCCCTCAATCTACCTTCATCTCTCAGTCTCTAGTCTTCACCTTTCAGTCATCTACCTTCATCTCTCAGTCTCTAGCCTTCACCTTACAGTCATCTACCTTCATCTCTCAGTCTCTAGCCTTCATCTCTCAGTCATCTACCTTCATCTCTCAGTTATCTACCTTCATCTCTCAGTTTCTAGCCTTCATCTCTCAGTCATCTACCTTCATCTCTCAGTTATCTACCTTCATCTCTCAGTCTCTAGCCTTCATCTCTCAGTCATCTACCTTCATCTTTCACTCTACCCTTCATCTCTCAGCCTCTAGCCTTCATCTTTCAGTCATCTACCTTTATTTCTCAGTCTCTAGCCTTCATCTCTCAGTCATCTACCTTCATCTCTGTCTCTAGCTTTCATCTCCCAGTCTCTAGCCTTCATCTTTCAGTTATCTATCTTTATCTCTCAGCCTCTAGCCTTCATCTTTCAGTCATCTACCTTCTTTTCCCAGTCTCTAGCCTTCATCTTTCAGTCATCTACCTTCACCTCTGTCTCTAGCCTTCATCTCTGTCTCTAGCCTTCATCTTTCAGCTATCTACCTTTATCTCTCAGTCTCTAGCCTTCATCTTTCAGTTATCTACCTTTATCTCTCAGTCTCTAGCCTTCATCTTTCAGTCATCTACCTTTATCTTTCAGTCTCTAGCCTTAATCTCTCAATCTCTAGCCTTCCTCTCATTCATCTACCTGCATCTCTCTAGCCTTCATCTCTCAGTCTCTAGTCTCTAGCCTTCATCTCTCAGTTATCTACCTTCATCTCTCAGTCTCTAGCCTTCATCTTTCAGTCTCTAACCTTCATCTGTCAGTCATCTACCTTCATCTCTCAGTCTCTAGCCGTCATCTCTCAGTCATCTACCTTCATCTCTCAGTTATCTACCTTCATCTCTCAGTCTCTAGCCATCTCTCAGTCATCTACCTTCATCTTTCTCTCTAACCTTCATCTCTCAGCCTCTAGCCTTCATCTTTCAGTTATCAATCTTTATCTCTCAGTCTCTAGCCTTCATCTCTCAGTCTCTAGCCTTCATCTCTCAGTTGTTTTTTTTCCATTGTGCCTGACTAGCATTGGGGAACAGTATGTTTGCATTATCTGATACTAGATATTTTGTTCCAATCAAACCTTGCAATTTTCTCTGCTGGCTGATTTCTCACACTCTGGTTGTCTATATTCTTTTGCTTGTTATTTTGTGGTGATCTTAAGATGTAAACTGTGTTCTATGTTAACGGCATAAATGTTTAAACCAGGCGTAATAGCTTTTATTATTCATCACAAGATAGCACGAGTAGGTTTAAGGTAATATATGGATAACGGAAACCAGTGCAGCTTCACAATATTTTTAATAGTTAAAGATGTTAGTAATTAATAACTTATTTTAATGTGGAGCCAAACTTTTGAAACTTATTTTGTTTTGTTTTGGTCCTTATGAGTATTTTGTCCAAGTTTTTTATCGCGTCCCCGCGGAATTTCTCACTGGATGTTGCTAGAGTGGTTTCAATTTACGGCTCGCTTTTTCTGTTGAAATGAATGTAGATTACTTCTCTTTCTTTTCTCTACCTAGTTCATCCGTTTGACCCAGAAGACGACATGAAAGACATACGGTACCTATTTATCTTTTCCCCTACCGACAACACTATACACTATTATTAAACAGTCACAGTTTATCTTAGTTCATTGAAAGGTGTTAGCGGAATAGGAAAAAACAGGGAACTAATAAGACAGCATTTCATATAACGGCCGGATGTTATCTTGACGACAAAAATCGATTGAAAACGGACAAGTTTATGTGGGGAGAACACTGAGTGAATGAACGAATAAAACTGTTTAAAAAAATGTAAATTGAAAAATGAGTTTTCCCGCTTGCCCTGCGTAAAGCAAATCCATAATGACCTCCCTTTACGTCCCAGCAATTACAAATCACTTTTCGCTGGCTTCGTTTTCCGACTCGTCCATCCATGCATGCAGACTTCAACATTCAATATCCCCTCCAACAGCACAAAAGTGTGACGATCGCAAAGGCATTCCGGCCCGTGAACTGAATGAGAAAATGCATCGTAAATAAAGAGCAGTCTCGTTGCCGTTCACACATGCTGTGTGTGCCTGGGCCCTAGCAGATCATGCTCGATTACCTTCTGCGCATTCTGGGCCGCTCGGTTAAACCGTTTCACAGTCTCTAGGTTAATCTTGTACGTGAGGCTGTGTGTAGCAGTTTGGCGTCCCCTGATACGACCTGCCCTGGACTCGAGTTTCCCTTCAAACTGAAGTCGCTTTCCTGTCAACGAGCACACACAGATCGATGTGACCATATTATCCCAGTCCTTTATCTGGTGGATTCCGGCACCTGTAAAAACGAAAAGCAACGTTTGGTTATAATGAAGTTGCGTTTTATCAGCTGTTGATGAATACTGGCATGCGTTGGGAAAGGCACGATAGTCTACTCTTTTAGAAATGCATTGGTTGTTTTTTTTTTTTCTGCAAAGTGTTTGCCTTTCTTATAGAGAAGGACATAACTTTCAACCTGGATGGAATCCTTCGGTTATACATAGCATAACTGCCAGCTAAAATAAATAGCGGAACTAAGACCAAATAAACACCCCTTACCTCAAGCAAAATAAAATCGTAACTTTAATGTTATACTACAGTATTTGTTTTATTATTGCTAGGTAAGTCTCTGTCAGGACAGACAGTGATATCAAAATAAGAATACAAAAAGCAAGAGGAGCTTTCATTGCATTGGGCAACAACATGGAGAACAAGAGAAATCAAGTCCAACACGAAAATAAGAATCTTCAACTCAAATGTGAAGTCAGTCCTATTATATGGCTCTAAGACATGGAGAACAACAAAAACAACAACCAAAAAGCTACAGACTTTTATAAACGGGTGCTTGCGTAGAATAGAAGGACTGAAATGGAATGACAAAGTCACAAATGTGGAATTGATAACAAGAACCAGACAAGTGCCAGTGGAACAAGAGTTAAGATGTAGACGCTGGCGATGGATAGGACACACATTGAGGAACCCTGTTGATAGCATCACAAGGCAGTCCTTGTTCTGGAATCAACAGGGAAAGAGGTAGACCAAAAAACACATGGAGAAGAGAACTGGAAACAGAGGTAAAAATGATGAGGAAAACATGGAAAGAACTTGAGCGGATGGCACAGGACAGGAAGACTTGGCATGTGTTTGTTGAAGGCCTATGCTCCTCGGGGAGCTAAATGGTATTGATTGATTGATTGAAGTCTCTGTGCTGTCTCTTTCCACATGAGTTGTCCTTCTGTTACTTCCACAATATCAATTCTCAAAATGCATCCCGCATAGGCTAATATATTTGTGTGAGCGTTTGCTTTTACAGAAAAAAAATCGACTCAATGTCCTCTTTCAACTCAACATATGGGTTGTCTTACCATGTAGTCTCCGTTGAGAGGATGCATTATTTAGTTTACATCATTACGTGAATTTACAGAAAATATAAGCACTAGATACATTACACAATTAACTGTATGCGCCCCGTGGGGTCGATACACAAAAGAGAAAAGTAATAACCTCCCAAAATGGAATACATACAAGTGCAATGCTTATACTATTATAATACATTGTGACTTTACAGGGTATAGGATTCTTTCGCTGGCCAGTGGTTAACTTTCTAGACTGCCTTGCAAGTTAGATCTAAACTACACAATAGTGTGACGACAGGATTTCAGTGAGATAGAGAAAGAGTGAAAGCAACAGATTCTGTGAGAGAATCAAGGGCTATTCTATTAAGAATGCCTGATGATAGGAAACTCTTTACAGAGCGATACAACAGGAAGCAATCTGATCATCAGAAGCAGTCCCCCCGTCCGACAAGTGTTTCGGCAACAAAGAACACTTTTCTCACTATCAGGGTAGTTCACTATTGTGAAATATGAAAAGGAATATTTAGTAGAAAGGTAATCTTTATCTCTTGATTGATTTAGTAAAATAGAGACAGATGATTGGTATTCTAGTCACATTTCTATCCCTTCCCTGATTGATTTGATTGTTATTTCATTTACAATTATTTTCGGCTCGTGCCCCCAGGTAAAAGAATAAAGAATTTATCTTAAACGTATTACCACATTGAAGACAACAACCATACATCTGACAAGTAAAGCAGACACGGTTGGTTTAGTTATTCAAATATAAAATAGAATTTTCAAAAAGGAAAAAGAAACAAATAGAATCACACTATACAGAATGATAGTTACACTGGTATTATTGCACTTTTAGTGTTACATTTGGCAAGTTTCATCACTTGGTTTCAAAGTGTGTGAAGTTGTATGTTTCGCTTCTAAATAGAAGTTGTTTGTTACTCAACTTTTGAGAGATTTGTTGGTCTTCTGGGGTTGACGTTGGAAGCTTTTGACTCAATGGGTTGCCTCGGCTCTCGGGATCTCTTTTCACAAGTCTCTGACTTCAGCACATTTGGTTGGTAGTGCATAAGGATTTAGTCTTAACCATTAGGACTGGAAAATACATACATTGGAGGCTTCGTAAGTTTCCTGCTTGAGGTAAACTTCATCTTTCCTCCCATTTCTATTTTATATCCATCAGAAAATAGTGCGTTCCTGACAAATACGGGTAACAATTGGCCTGTTATGCAACTCAAGAGTCGCGAAGTACACGCGTTCTCCTAATCCTCCCCGACTCACAATATAAACCTCAGTATTTACTAACATGCCTCGTTCGGCTATTGTTTGTTTACACTGGCCAACGAGGGTGTTAAACTCTTTCTTTGTGTAGTTGTTAACTCATACTGGCTACTAGTTGTTGAATCATGCTTTATTTGCTAAATGATGTGAATGTCCACCAGTGGATAAATGTAGATGTTGGGACTGGTGTAGTAAAGTGTAACGATTGTCAACTCATCAAACCCAGCACAGTTTTGGTCATACAGGTCATCTTGTCCCGGAACGTGATGAGGCTCCGACAAGAATGTGAGTGTAAACAATGAGTGTGTATCTGAATGTCAGTACGCGAATGGTAGAATGATTCGATAGAGTTGACAGGTTGGTAGTACATCACTCATACTCACACTGTTCGAATTCAAGAAGTACTGGAACTACGGTGGTCTTTTTATAACATTTAATGGGACGCACACTTGGACAGTACGTGTATGATTACAGGAACAAATGTCGACATAGACAGCATAATGTTGATCACAGGAATATCATCTTAAGTTAGCATTCATGCTTGGCAAATATCATAATGGAGCATTCGTAAATAAGCATTCAGCGTTCCATCATGTAAATCATCTGGCTTTACTGACTGGGCACGTCAGACCATAACCGATACATAGGAAGGCTCCTAGACCTAACCTCGTCTAGCGAATATTCCTTCACGTAAAGTTCAATATATATATATATTTCATAATATAGGAATCCCAGACATGGGTTCTCACATGTAGCAGTGATCTCTTGGTTCATCGAGCGATAGTACAGGCATCCCTTTTTCTCACTCGATAAATACAAAGTATATGAATTTCAACATGGCTGTTCTCTCTCTCGTGAGCTTCACTCACTATAGAATATAGACCAAAATTAGTCATTCATTAAATGTCCTCATTTATTCATAGGTTCTCTCATAGAGGTAATTGAATAATATCATACAATCCAGTGCTGATACATAGGAATGTCTTCTTCCTTTGAATGGATATTCTTTTTAAAAGTACCACTGTGCATCTGCTTATCAACAACGATGGCGAAGCCCAAGTTCATAATAAATTGTGGTTTTACCTTTTTATGCGAAATATAACTTTGCCATTCCTTGGCAAAAGAGAATAAACACTGGGGTAAAGTACATACAACATGTCTAAATGATTATCACTTTTCCCCATCCATATATAGATCACTATTTCGGCAAAAAGCCTGCTACAACAAAACTCGGCATCCTCACAGGATGACAGCCATGGATCACACACTTTGCTAGCGATACTTCCGCTGCATAGCCTTTGACCTTTTCTAGCGACAACCAAATTAGTTCGACTTAGAAATGCAAAGATATCCATATATAAGACAGACTCGTCCTACTCATACAAACACTACGTATAAATCCAGGCCATAGATATACTGAAGCAAGAACAATCTATTCCTACCCAGCCACAGAATAAATCGCAGTAGGCCTAGAGTCGTCTGCGGAGTCCGATCGAAGTTGACAGAACTATTTTCAAGGGAAGCAACCCAAAAATGACTTCTCCTTAAGCACTTAAAAAGGAAATACTTTGCTTACAAAATATTTGCAAACATAATAAGAATATCAATGTATTATATTGCAAGATAGTAAAAATTGCCCTTTACAGAGGGCTTATCAATACTTAGGTCGAGCGAAATCTACGCGTTCTTTACTGACCCCGCTTCTAACATGCATGCTTGGTTAATCATGGAAAATATAGAAATTCTTTTCCCGAAACAAGTAAATTGACATACATGCATTTAAATAATTATAAATAACGGTTCATTAATAAACACTCATATTGTACATTTAAGACAGAGTGATTGAATAACTGATAGATTATTAACACAGAACTTAGCAGTGATAGAAGTGGAAGTTAATGATTGATAGATCTATATTCTTCCTGGCTCCAGTTGGAGCAGGGGAACAGCATTGGGTAGATGACTGTGACGTATAATGGAAATATAGCCTTCTGTAACCGACAGCCATTCGTGACCTGACCTCGGCGTAGTTCTATAATTCGCTAGCAAGTCAAACATTTGACAGACTGCATTACTCACTTTTAATCCACGCTTCTTTTTCTTGAAATGTAAATAAACAGACATATTACCAACTTCCGCGACCTGCCAGCATAACAGGCAGCGAGCTCTGGTTTGTTTACTTAAGTTTCTTGCGCGAGCGGATCTGTCAATCATCAAGGAATGCAGACATACGCACGTGGGATAAACACTTAACCCTTTGATCTTCAGATACGGGAGAAATCTCTGATGCCGATTAGCATTTCATCTCGAGACGCGAGCGATTTTGAAAGAAACCCCGTTATCTGGACGAGGGCCTTTTGATGTTGGTCAAGCAGCGCTCGACGAGAGAGACGGTGGCCGGCTCAGAGGACTTTTCATCTGGTCTAGTTTCTCAATTATTATAGTTCGCATGTTAATGCGAAATTAACACCATTAGGGATCAGAGAGCAAATGAATATATATAAACAGTAGTTCCTTAAACTCACTAATCAGTTGTCGCTCAGAATTTTGGATAACCTAAGCACGTTATTCTCGAACCATTGTGGGAGTGTGTTATTAGCATCTTGTGGGGATTGTTTCATTTCTGATTTGTGGTAATAGAAATTAGCATTTACGTGATTTAATGTGTTAAGTTTACCATTATAATTCACTGTGATTTTCTAGCGTTAAAACTAGTGAAATAAATAACTATTTTTCTTTGATGGAGGTGCAGTTAGAATGATAATTTCATCACCCGCTTCTCACACCTGAAGATACGATTTAGTTGACTGATTAAGTGTTATAATAGTGACCAAATAGGATTCACGTTTATTTCATTTTGTGTTTTATAGTAAGGGACTATTCTTTATACCTTATGACTAAACTAACAGGCGCCGACAATAAAATAACTATTAACGACAGACGATATTTCTAGGTGCGCGTAGGGGTAATTAAACAATAGTTAACAGTGTGGGCTGATCGTTAACGCTTGCGCAGAGGGGCGGGAAGGTGCGTACCTTGGTCCGAACCTGAAAGTGCAGCGCGGGCGAAAAGCTGACCATATAGTTGTAAATAAAGTCACAGTGTGCCTTTTAACTTTAAGCATGACTGCCGGAGTGGGAAAGAGATCTTCTTGTCCCCGTCCGTGTACATATAGAATAGTTGCATTTCTTTTTCATAATGTCTTGTTTATTTCTCACAGACCTGACAGAGCGGCCAGCGGTTTTTTCTTTATTATTGTCTCCAGTTACTGATTGGATTTATGTTGCCTTCTTCGTGGCTTACGAGTCTTCAAGTTCATGTTGTGAACAGGACTGGCTAAAAGACAAATAAACATTTAACTTTTAAGTTTAACTGGACTATCAATTCCCAGATAATTTTTCCTATTTATCAGCTCACGGGAGTGGTATATGAAATAATATCAATATCTGACTTTTGACAGACATAGCACCGGATTTATTCAGAAAGTTGCGCTGTTTCAAAATCGGCACTCATCACAGAGCCAGCCGATAGGATTTACCAATCAATCAATTATCATCATCAGTAACAATTTTTAGCAACTAGCTGTGTCCAAATACTAGAAGTATTAGTTCTTCCATTCTCTGCTGTGAACACAAGATCTCGATTTTTTTTCTACCATTAACTATTCGAGGTGACATTGTTGATCTAGGAGTACACCACCAAACTTGGCGTCCACCTTATAAAGTTATGGTCAAGGCTGGACTGGGGCCAAATTTGGCACTGAACACTGACATTATCAATATCGATAAATATATTCAGGATAACTGTACATTCCAGGAAATATCACCAAGATTAGGTAAGGAGCGAGAGCGTAGCCACGTATGACAGAGAGAGAGATTGAATATTTTTTGTTACGGTAGCTTGTACTAAAATGGTTATTTTGCTTTAAAAATGTTTACTTTAATGAGTAGCATGTATTAGGAACTCTGTTTTTCTTTAATGTCTATACTGTAACCTAGTGCTAAACCTTTAAACCTTTGGGGTTATTAACTCGTTGGGTTCTTATCATCTCAATGAGGGGAGGGCACAGGTATTCTGTTATTTTTCTATGTTTATAATTATGATGTATTTGCTCTTTCTTTTGGATATTTGATGTTGTAAAGTTAAATGATAATAAACAACAAAAGAACTAAACTTTGTGTGTTTGTCAGACCAATCCCCAATTAACCGCAGTTTTTCACGTTTGTGTGTCTTGTTGTCACATAGCTGTGTGAGTATGTGTTTAGTAAACTTATATTTCCAAATATAAGGAGGTGCAAGATTGTCTTATACCAAAGTAAAGTCGTATAGATAGGCTAGACTAGAGAAACTATTCAATCCAGAGACAGATCTTCTCCTTAACTATTCACTTGTGAAAATATATTTCTTACACCTTTACTTCTCACGTATTATCACCATCTCCTATACTCAGGCGGGACCATAAATAACTTTAACACCTATCTAAACGCGACAATGACCAAAGAACAATCTATTTAGATCACAATGGATGAAATCTGTCTTGCTGTTCAGCACAAGTGATACAAAGACAGTCAATAATTATGCTACTGAATTAGAAGAAGCTGCGAATTTTGCATATATCAAAGAACAAAAATTAATGTTACAGTGAAATGAAAATACAGCTGCAACTACAGCTCAATAATGATCATAAATTTATATATACATATTAGAAATACAAATCAAGTAATATGAATAAAAATAATTATTGACATACCCTTTCAACAAATGTAATGCGGAGCTGGCAGAGTGGATAGTGGCGATTCGCTCCCGTGGCTAGGCGGTGGGTGCCGTTTGGAAGGTCCTGGTTTGATCCCGGTAAGCCTATCACTTCTGTTGTTTTTCTGTTGTCTCGTCTTCTACTTCTTTATTTCTCACTGAGTGCCTGATAACTACCTTTGTGTGTTGTTTGTTTATTTATTTTCTGTTTACAGGCCTCGGGTTTCCCCTCCTTATATGTTTGTGCGTTTATAAAATACAAAGAAACCTACATTCTATACTTTACTTATTCTCATTCTTCTATCATTTGCTGGACACAGTGTTAAGGCCTTTGTCATGTGTAATTTGGCCTATACTGTTGTAAAGTGGAACTGCAGAAGTGATTGCGTCCATAATTAGTCTGGGTCGTCCTATGGTACATATCCGGGTCACGTGGTGTTCGCGCTAGACCTCTGTCAGTGAAGCATTATTTTTGTAATGCGGAGCTGGCAGAGTGGATAGTGGCAATTCGCTCCCGTGGCTAGGCGGTGGGTGCCGTTCGGAAGGTCCTGGTTCGATCCCGGTAAGCCTATCACTTCTGTTGTTTTTCTGTTGTCTGGTCTTCTACTTCTTTATTTCTCACTGGGTGCCTGATAACTACCTTTGTGTGTTGTTTGTTTATTTATTTTCTGTTTACATGCCTCGAGTTTCCCCTCCTTATATGTTTGTGCGTTTATAAAATACAAAGAAACCTAATAGGAGGCCTGGCGCCCTCTCTTCCAAACCTCTACACCTCACGATAGAAGGGGAACGAATAAATAAGTAGTTCCCCACAGTAATGTCAGCTTAAGCTTACCATTTAACCCATTGTAAACACTAACAAAACTATGAGGACTGTCACGAATCGTAAAATCGCATTCTCTCTCTTCTTATATCTTTCTCATACCAGTTCACTCATTCTCTCTCTTTTCTCTAGAAAATCCACCACTTATCTAAAGTCTTGTTTTCTCATTCTTCGCATAGGGTTGCCTCTCTCTTTGTTCACTGTTTTAATGGCAAAAGTCTTTCGACTCCCGCCTTGAACTTCTGATCGCTGTCCTAATTAACCTGGGGTTTCCGTGGTGATACGCGACATTTGATCTAGCAGCCAGTGCTCCTGCCATCACCGGTGTCAATACCTTGTCGAGGTATGGCGGCTTGCGTACCCTGATTACCCCCAGAGCTATGCCAGCGGGAGTTTTACTCCTGGTAGGTTCTACCAAGCTGGACAGGTTTGCGTGGGCAGGGGTCAGACAAAAGCAGACACCTGGTCCTCCAGGTTGGGAGTTTTAGCATAAGGCTGACCCCCCCCCTCCCCTTCCTATCTATGTAAAAAAAAATTGAAGTTACGGAAACAACAACGAATAAACGTTATGCCCTACAAGACGCCAATTTGCGTGATGGCCACTGACTGCTTTGACGGTCAGCGGCTAAGGATCAAAGAAGAAGAAGCCAGTGCTCAGTTATTTTTAAATAACTCGACTGATATCAAAGTGCCTGCCAGTGTGTATGTGTGTTTTGGATGGGACAAGGGGTAACAACAGGTCACGTCCAACCCCCATTTAAATTTAGCAGGAATAAACCCGGCAAACCTTGTAGTGAATTTAGGCGCGATTCTCGAAGCAGCAGCTTAGCCGGGCAGACCTGCCTGAACATAATGGCTTCAAAGTAATACAGAGGGGAAATGTCCATGTAAAACACAGCAGTGGTTCAGATGAGCGCAGTAAGTGACCTATTGCTGTTAATTTGAATACTGGAATAATAATCATATGTTTATCTGCAGCATATTATTTCAGTATAGTTTGTTAGGCAAAGTTCTACATGGAATTTCCTGTCAGTGACAAAGTGTTATTTCCTTTTATACATGCTACTCAACACATTCTAATGTATGAGTTCGCAGAAGTCAATTACTCACCGATCTTCTTCGCACATCATGGTAGAAACAAGACAGAGTTAAATTGTTGATGTACCTCTTATATCATTATTGTTGCTGTGGGATTTGTATTACTGAACTATGCAGAACTGGAAAAAATACTCATCATCATCATCATCATCATCATCATCATCAGTTGCCATCTCCACAACGAAGGTTGGCTGTAATGGATCTCCAACATCTTTTGTTTCTTGTCTTGGTGGTGCACTCTGATAGACTCTTTCCTGTCCATCTCTTGGTGTTATCTTCCCACTTATAGCGCTGTCTTCCCCTTGCACGTTTGCCTTCAACTCTCCCTTCTGTTATGGTCTTCTGCAAGGTGTTATGCCTTTTTATGTGGCCAAAGTATTTTAGCTGCCGAACTTTGACCTCCCTCATTAGTTCCCTTTTCATACTTAGATTTTCTAGGACCTCCTTATTTGTTTTCATCTCTTTCCATGAGATACGCCCCATTCTTCTATATATCCACATTTCAAGAGCCTCAATTCTTTCTTCCAAATGCTTATTCATCGTCCATGTTTCTGCACCATACAGAAATGCAGAATATATATAACACTTTATGATTCTCAGTTTTAATTTATGAGATAACTGTTTGGATGTCAGTATATGTTTCATGTTGTTGAATGTAGCTTTGGCCATTCCTATTCTCTTCTTGATTTCTGTTTCACATCTGCCATCTTCTGTTATTATATGACCAAGATATACGTAGCTCTTGACTTGTTCCAGGATTTTCCCATTTACGCTTATCTTTAATGTGGGTTTATCGTCTGTTTTGCTAATTATAATAGTTTTTGTTTTCTCAATATTAATGTCGAGTCCATATTCATGATTTATACTGTTCACTTGCTTCACTAGTTCTTGTAACTCCTGTTTGCTTTCAGCTAACAACACAGTATCATCTGCATATCTAAGGTTGTTTATTGACCTTCCACTGATGTTCAGTCCTGGTATTTCCTGTATCTGTTTGCTAATTTTTTCGGTGTATAAATTAAATAGGCAGGGGGATAGCACACGACCTTGTATGACACCTCTTTTAATGAGTATGTATGGTGAACAATTCCTTCCCGATCTTACTGTGGCAGTTTGCTCCCAATAAAGGTTACTGAGTATTCTTATAAATGAGGTATCTGAGGAAGGTGGTTGAAGTAACAAGAAGAGACATGGTACGCAACCAGACGATACGTCAAGGCTTAAAATGCCACCCCCTACAGACCCAAGTAGAACAGTCCCAACTAAGATGGTTTGGCCATGTCTGCAGAATGGAAGAAGATCGGCTACCACGACAAGCATGGGAAACAAAGAGCCAAGGATCCAGACCCCGAGGACGACCCAGAGTCCGCTGGGAGGACAACATTAGACAATCTTTGAAGGACCGAGGACTAGAATGGAACCAGGCCAGGAGGAAGACAGCCGATAGAATAGTCTGGCGCTCTCTCTTCCAAACCTCTACACCTCACGGTAGAAGGGGAACGACTAAGTAAGTAAGAGTATTCTTATATCTTTTCCATCAATACCTATGTGTTTGAGGCATTCAATTATTTTCTCATGATGGACTCTGTCAAAAGAATTCTTATAGTCAATGAAGCACATATACATACTTTTTTGGACCTCTGTATATTTTTCTGTTAATATTCTTAGGCAAAATATTGCCTCTCTTGTTCCACTGTTCCGTCTAAAACCAAACTGTTCTTCTTGGATTTCGCTGTCTACTTTACTTTTTATTCTTTCCTGTATGATTTTGAGCAGTATCTTAATTGCATGACTCATCAGGCTGATTGTTCTGAAGTCTGAACATTCTGTTGCATTTGGTTTTTTGGGCAATGTTATGAAAACTGATGTCTTCATGTCGTGTGGTATATATCCTGTATTGTATATATCGTTGCATATTTCTGTGATTGTATCAATACCAAAGCTCTCCAGAGCTTCTATCATTTCAATTTTTATGTTATCCATGCCTGCTGATTTTCCTTTATGTATCATATGAATGTCATTCTCTACTTCTGATCTGAGAATGTTTGGCCCTTCATTAGAATCTGGTGATGGTTTTTTACCTCTGTTGTCCTCGAATAGTTCTTTTACGTATTCTGCCCATCTGTTTGATATGTCTTTCTCATCAAGTAATATTACACCATTTTTGTTCTTGATACAGCTTCCTCCTTGTGCAAACCGCGACCGATTTGATAATTTCTTTATTTCTTCATGCATATCTCTTGTCATGTGCTTTGCTTCCAAGTCTTCTATTTCCTTGCATTTTGTTTCTATCCACCGTTCTTTTGCTTCTCTACACATAGTACGTATGTCATTGTCTATTGTTTTATATTCTGGAGTGTTTTTTGCTTTCTTTCTTTCTGCCATTTTATTCAAGATGTCATCTGTCATCCAAATTTGATTTTTCTTAGACTCCTTTTTAGTTATTGTATGCTTGTTTTTAAGCATTCCCATTTTGCGGTTGCTTTTTCTTCTGGGTTTTCTCTTCTATACTGCTCCATGCTTTCTGTCAATAACTGTTGATATTTTTTTTTGACATCGATTAAATATTTCTGTTTTATATCTGGTTGTTTCAGCGCTGATATTTCTATCTGGGGTTCCTGCTGTCTTCTGTTTCCTGCTCTTTTCAGCTTTATATTTACTTTGATGACGACTGGATTGTGATCTGAATATATGTCGGCGCCAGGATGTGTCTTTGCACTTGTGACACTGTTCTTAAATCTATGTTTTATCATGATATAGTCGATTTGATTTTGTGTTACATCTCCTGGGCTTTTCCATGTGTATAATTTCCTTGGGTGGTGTTACAAAAAAGGTGTTACATATGACCATCTGGTTTTCTTCACAGAACTGGATAAGTCTGTCTCATCTATCATTTCTTGTCCCTAATCCATACTGTCCTACTATTTTCTTGTATTTTCCTTTTGCTACTGTTGCATTCATATCACCCATTACTATCAACACATCTGTAGATTTGACTGGTTTAAGTGTGTGTTGTAGCTCTTCATAGTATTCTTCTATTTCTTCCTCGCTGTGATCTTTAGTTGGTGCATAAGTTTGTAAGATTGATATGTCGAATGGCTTTGCTCTCATCTTTAGTAACATCATTCTGTCATTGTGTGTCCAGTATCCACATACATATTTTTCTAACTCCTTCTTTATCAACATTCCTACCCCTCTTTCATGTTTTTCTCCTCCTGAGTGTATAAGAGTGTACTGGTCTCTTGTTATGTAGCCTGTATCCAAAAGTCTTGCCTCTGCAACTCCCAGTATATCGAGTTTCATGTCTGTTGCCTCTAATATAAGATTGTCAAGCTTTCCTTCTCCATTTAGAGTTCTAACATTCCATGTTCCTATTTTTAGGCTTCTCCTACTAGTTTTTAGGTGGTCTTTCTCGGAATGCTCCCTTTCAACAGAATTTAAGGAACACTCGTCATTATGTACTTCCTTACTCATTAGAGGAGTTGCCTCTTCCCTGTTAATTTGTACAGTAGATTCTTCCCCAGGGGACAGAGAGTTCTCTACATATCGGTTCTTATCTTGTTGTTGAGATCCCATTACGTTCTGTAGGAAGTACGTGGTAAGGCCCCAATCTCTTCCACGGTGGCTAGCCACTGTCTTTTTCTATGTCCGACATACCTCTAGTGCGCCACACACTTTGCTGTTTCGCTTTGCGAGTCATTGATCTTCTCAGATTCCTCCGCCTCACTCACCGTCTCAGTCTTTGTGTACTAGGGATGGACATTCCCTTGAGTAAGATTGCTCCTACTCCACCCATGTAGTTTAGCCAGTCAGCCAAGACTGTTGCCCGGGATGTGGCCACCGCCGTACACAAGCGGTATTCGAGGAGCCATACATGAGCTAGATAAAGAGAGGAGAACCAAATAGGATCCTGACTATCCTAAAAAGGACATGGCTGTCTCTCACCGTGAGGTACTATCCCTCTCTCTTTATCCTACATCCCTAGGAGTTCATATACTTCCTATTTCTTATAATGTTCCATTGTTCTTTAGTCACAAGCATACAAACTTGATAAGTGTGTTCTTGTTCACATTTCTTATCCCTTTGTCTTGATTGGGAAACTAGTGTTTTCATCATGAAATATTCTTTCTATACAAATACCACGCTGATGATTTCTGAAGTATCCATATCATGTTTGTTAATAATTATATGCATGTGTTCTGTGTTATGTTGGTATTATCAGGGTATATGACTGTTTATAACGTAACTATAGAACTGACAATAATGTGTCTGACTGTAAGCCAATGGTTCTCAAGGTTGAGACCAGAAACACCTCCAAATGAGATTTACAGCTCAAGTAGCAAGAACGTACATCAGTGGTTCTCAAGCCTTGGCCGCAATGACACCCCAACAGATTTACGGCAGCATGGGATACTATAACCCAGTGGTTCTCAAACCATTGGTGTCAATGACCCAAAATTGATTTTACTGCTCTATGGGCACAAGGTAGACCAGTGGTTCTCAAACTTTTGATGACCACAGCCCCAAACTTCACAGCTGGTGAAGCTAACAGCCCATAGGTTGGAAAGCACTGCGGTAAACAAGCAGGAAGCCAAATATAGACCAAGATCCGTTATGTATGCTTATAACGTCAGTTATGACGCAGTTTTTAAGCTGGACAATAGATAGCATATTGTTGTTAATGATGTTGTAATGTTTTTTTCTGATGGACGATTAGCGTCCAGCAGATATGGGAAAAGACTTCTCTGGCAAGACCACTAAGCGAGCAAATTGTTTGTCAATCCAGTCCTATCAGGTTGTCTGACTGTGACGGGCGGTGGAATTATCTGTCCGTAGTTTTGCTATTCTCGTCATTCTGACCTGTCTATCTTCTTGTTATGAGTAAAATCATAACACTTTTTGATCGCCCTCGACATGGTTTGTATACATACTTCCTTGTTGATATGCGTTGCCCGGACTACTCCGGAAGTACGTCACATAGTCTGCTAATATTTGGCAAACGATTCTTTGCCGGCTTTTTGCGTGGCAGATTTGAGCTAGTATTCGCTCTCTTTCGATGTGTATTCACTGTTTGTGAAAGACGTGTTTTTGACGAGCTTCAGAAAGTGTACTCTTGTGACAGAGTCTTTGTGAATTTATATCAGCTAGGTCGTCCTACAGTATGGAGTCTATGCTTGATTATATTTGAATGGACAAGCGAATGCTGAATAGAAAGAAGTGAGTGTGGAACTATGTTATTAAAGATTTCAGCAGTATGCATCAAACATCTTGTCCTTAGTCTACGTGACGATAGACTGGTTTCATGGACTGGCTAGTGAATGCCATTGATTATTATATTGTGGATGCAAATATATAAGGAGCTTCATCTTGTATTAAAAGTGAATATATGTTTCTTCAACGTCAGACTAGCCTTATCAAGTTTCTGACTGTTGTAGACTGATTACACGTTCTAAGGTTGTTACAGACGTTCTCATGCAATCGTGCTTCGTTCCAGTTCTGCAAAATGGCGCACGTGTCGTCTGCTAGAGTCTGAGAAGGCCATAATACAAGTTCGCTTTGCAGTCCTTTATCTGTTCGAGTATTGAAAGAGCAGTTGTTCAAGAAGATTATACCTGCTGCATCCTGATGTATGAAAGCATCAAATTTTCTGCCGAAGATGGCGTATTTTTATGACAACGGTGAATCAAGTGGATTCTGAAACGTGTCAGCTGTTGCAGCGTTGCTAGACGTAGTGAGCGGTCTTTTGTGTCCAGTTCGCATCGGTGCTGGGAGGAACGGACATTGAAACTGAGAGGATTTTGAGGCCTGGCAATCAGATAAGTCACGTTTATGTTTCATACAGCGTGTGACTGAATTATCTTTGTTTGCCTGCACTATCTTTTCAGATTTATGTTGCATGTTTTAATGTCGTGGTGTATATAATCTGTGGGAGGTAGGAGGGACTTGTGAATCTGTTAATACCGTTTCGACTGGTCGATAGATTCATGAGCGTACTTTAACTTTTAGCGTGTGATTGTTTCAAATAGTGGGGCCGGCTTTACAATGCTGTGTGAATCTGCTACTATTGAAATAATCATGACCTTTGAGTGTTAGCTGTGAAGTACTGTTAAGTGTACAATTTGTGATTGTGGTCCAGTCATATATATATATATATATATATATATATATATATATATATATATATATATATATATATATATATATATATATATATATATATATATATATGTATGTATGTGTGTGTGTGTGTGTGTGTGTGCTTCTAACCTGCCTATCTTTCATTTAATAGATGTGATATATGCTGCAAAACAAATTGTGATGTATTGTCATAAGTGTGAATAGAACTATATATTTTTTGATTGTTCAATTTATATATTCATACCTAAGTTTCATATTTAACGACATGGTCAAAACTTTTGCCCACAATAGCCTGTGTCTCATTCGGTGTATCCTCAGGGCCAGTTTGTTAACGAGTGTAAAGACAGCTACAATCTACCAGGCTTTATAGTCCAGAAATGGACGCTGCCCTGGCCATCTGCGTTCGCGTACTTTGTGAAGGTGTTCCGGCCACTCCGCTTTCTAGCGTAAACCCGAGTAACTTAAACATTAGTCTAGAATCTACATCAGAGACACCAAAATTCCGTGTAATTTCTAACGTTACCCAGCTTTCAAAGGTTGACTCTCTACGCTGCTCAACTACAAGAGACCCTTATTAAGGCTAACGCCCGCGCCTCGGCTAAAGTGGTCAAAACACTATAACGTGTAAGGAACGTCCCCTGGGCTGGCGTACTACAAACATGCACGCAGGTGTGTCTTATGCAATGTTATCGTGCGCTGGCGAGCGCCGACAAGGGCAATAAATTTATAATGAGGGCCAGAAGCGAAATCAAAAGCCAGACACGCCTTGGGGTGGGGGGTCTGAGCGGAAAATAATAAGACTACGGCCGCGATAGACGAGTTAAAAAAAACAACAAACTAAAGTTCATATATCCGGTAAGAAAAGAAAAATTCAAAGTGTAAGGCCAGGAGAGTGGCTGTGACGGATTGGAAAATTCAAATTTACTTTCAATTCGCGACACACAAGAATGGGGAGATAAATTACCCGTCTACGGGCATATTACAGACATGCACATGAAAGACGGAATGTTGTAATAACTTCCCGACAGAAGTGTTACAAGGTCATTATTTGTGAGAATGTAGGGAGTTGTAGTGCAACCATTACCGCGGATCGACGGATATAACAACTCATTATACGGAAAATGACCTTTTAAATAACATGTAGAATTTTCTTATGAGGAAAGTTTTTGAATAGTCTCCATCGAACCACGCATAATTGTAACTATTGGCTGGCATTCGAGATGTAAACATAACAACATTTCTTATTGGAGCCTGTTATTGGTTTAATAGTAAACAACAACGTGCGTGGGACGAAGGTTGCAATATAACCTGACACTTTAGTAGGTTGAAAACACTGTGAAAATTAACCTCGCGCCAAGAAGACAACCAGACATTGCCAGAGTTAAGAACAGCAGTCGATTTCATTTACCAGACCGGACCTTGTTTGAGCCTTTTGAGAACTTAGAGCCCAGGAAAACGGTACTATTTTGCCACGGAAACCCGGAATCTGAGGAAACTGTAACACAAAGTCAAAGTGGGAACTTATTGCTAAAATAACAACACCCCAGACCAGGGCCGGATTAAGCTAGTGCGGGGCCTGTAGCATATGTTAAGAAAGGGGCCCTGTATTTAAAAAAAACAATAAAACAACACAAACATATTTGAACACATACATTTTAAATTTGCATAGTAATTATCATTATCAATTAATTCGTGCTTGTAATCCTATAAACTTGCCACTCATGTTGCTGGCGATGTCATAACTTTGACCACGGCAGTCTTTAATATCAATGTCATTTGCCTTTAAAAAATTAAGTAGACTTTTAGTAAGCTGTTTAGCACTATGACCTTCCATATCTAAAAATGTCACAAATCTTTCAACTGGTCCAGATGGCATAACATAGTGCAGAGTCAAAGTCAGCTGGTCCATATTAAATATATCTGGAGTAGAATCCAATGAAACGGAATAATACTTGTATTTCTTCACTTCACAGAGAATGTGATCCAGTATGCTGAATCCAATCAGATTGATGAATTCCTCACACGTTGTTTTAGATTGATATGATGTATGTCCAAATCCTTTGTTTGCATGAGTACTTATATGCTCTGCCAGAAAAGGGTCAAACTTGGCCAGTAATTCTAACAACCCTAAGTAATTCCCGTTATAAGGGTACCCAACAATTTCATCACTGCCACGAAATGAAAGGCCTCGTTCTGCTAAAAACTTCACAACTTCAATTATTCGCTCTAGAAGTTTGTGCCAATACTTTTCTTGAATGTCCATTAGTTTCACAAGATGGGAATCGACACGTTCATCTTTGTTTTTACGCATCAACAGTGAAATTAAAGCTTGTCTATGTGAGATGCGTTCTTCATGTCGACGCAATAGATTGCTTGCATTTTCCAGTCATTAAACCCTTCCACAGTAAACTTTGATGAACATTCTGAACTCATAAGCTTGCATGGGAAACAGAATATGCGCCCTTTACTTGCTGAATAGCATAACCATTTTCTTGCATGTTGCTTGTTTGTAAGTTTATGAATATGTGTAAAATAAGACTTCTGACAGTATCGAGTTTTCTTTTCAGTGTCATACAATCGCACGGATGAAGAGAAGGCACTATCAACATGTTGCCATTTTTCACTTCCCTTGGATATGCAATATTCACGCTCACAGTCATCTATATTGTTCGGCCAGTCACCAATATCATTAGAGTACTTCTTCGTTTCACTTATTCTTTCACATTCAGACTCAGTGTATACTGGGTTTTGCTGTATGTTTTCTGCTGCACAGCCTGCACTAGTACTAGTTGTTCCTGTACTTCCAGCTTCAGCGGTTAGAGTACCACCACCATGAATATCAAAATATTCTGTCAGCTTACGTGTTTTTGATATTACAAGTTGATCTCTTCTTTCTTTTTCTTCCTTCGCTTTACGTTTTTCACTTCCAAAAGCATAATTACGTCCAATATCTCTGTGTCTACTGCTCATTTTTTTGAGTTTTCTAACCGTACAAATCAAGAAATTTTAATCAAGATTGAAAGAGAGTGCGAGCACGCCGTATACCTCAATTAAAACAGGAAGTTTCCGTTTCCTAAATTCTAGTTTTTATTGTTAATGCAAATTCATTTCACAAAGAACGAAACAAAATTAGAGGGGCAGTTGCCTAGAGCCAAAAAGGTGGCTTCCATCCAAACGTGACCAAATTTTCAACGCCCCTTAAATGGCTTCCGTCCGCAAACAGTTAAGATTAAAATAATGAAGAGTCACACTAAGTGTCGTAATTTTTATCTGAGAGGGTTCTGATGGATATTGGTCCCTTTAGAGTGTAGAGTGATATTGAAGGCTCTGTGAGAATAAGGATTTAGGAGAATGAGGTAGTAGATTCACAAGCACTGGGAAGAGCAAGGACAGCCTCTTATTACGACAATATCTGTTTCTCACAGACTATTCCTATCTCTCTTCTGAACAAACAATTGTTTGTCAGTTCCAGTCACTCAGGCGCGCTCACCGATTTGGTGATTCTGTCGCACAACGTACATGAATACTGCCTACACAGATGGGAAATGTTTGGAGTTTTGGGCCAGCCGACAACCAATACAAATAAAGTTTAATACCTTTATTATCATAAATCAGTCACAAATAATTATACATTTACAGTCAAAAATCAAATGTTACAGAATACAAATATGCTAAGGGAAGAGGGGGTTTGAGGAGAAATATCCCATCCACCGTTTCCCGTTTGTATTTACTAACAGACAAGACCCGGTCCAAAAGACAAGAAAGGGGGGGGGGGGGGTGATCAGAGATAGGCAATTTAACCAACTGGTAAATTTATTACTCTGGGGCAAGGGGTTACAGTAAAGGGGGGGGGGGTGTAGAGGAAAAGCTGGGGTCTCAAATGTCTCCCTTTAATCAACAAATTTGACGGGAGGGGGGAATGAACACAGTTACACAATCCCGCTAGGAGAAGTCCCGTACAATGAATATAATGCACTTTAATACTAGGTCGAACTAATTAAAAGGGTAAAGAAAAGATTAAATCTCCTTTCATTAAAAAAAAACACACTAGGGCTGGCCATCCCACAGACACACACGCAGACTTACCAAAATGGTGAATTCTGGCACTCTAGGAATCATTTACCACAGCAGCTAATACCGTGGAATAATGGACTGGTCTTCTTATTTCTTCCGTGTCAGGCCCCAGATTTAACTAGGTAACAAATAGTCTCAAAAAATCGCCAGACGGTGAAGCGTAAAGGCTGCTGTGGGTTTAGATAAAGTTCCTAATGAATGGCACAGGCATTTGGCTTGGCGTGAGGTATGGTGTGGTTCCTAAAATTGGCACAGCTGGTGGAGATAACTTTCTTTTTCCGTACTGTCACAAGTTAAAAACACTGAGGTAAGTTCTTCTTCGGGGGTGGGTAAAATCCACTGAATATACTAGACAGACAGTGTTCAGGTAGATCTATGTTTTTCTTCACAAATAGGGCAGTGAATAAAATATGTTCTGCTTCCAGTTTACTTTAAGGACTAGCCTATATGAACTAGTATTTTAAAAGTGTTTCTTGGGTGGCTTTATTCTCAGTTAAATTCAGAGGAGCGGGGCCCATTACAGGTCGCCACAAGTTTAGCTTTAAAAAAGTTCATATGTTACTGGAGTTATCAAATTGAGTTGGCAGAACTCTGTATATAATTAATAATTGCTGGGATGCAGGTTGAATGATCGTTCTGAATGAAAGATAATCAAAACAAGAAATGCATTACAAATCATATTATAATCTGACACGCGATAAATTATAGTTAGCCTATTTACTTTATTAGCGTCGTCAATTTAACAAATCAGGAAAACTCCCCGTGAGTTAAAATAATCAAAAGCACATCTATCTATACAGAACTAAACTGTATTTACTAGTTATAATTCTCTTTAACGTCTGCAAAATTAATTTAAGCGTTAATTGTATTAGGAAATACTTTTAGATGTAACATTTAGTTTGCACTAGAACTTTGAAAATGGGTTTATTTAATAAGGTTAAATTTACACCACAATCCAGTGAAATAACTAGACCACTGATCACTCGAAGCTAATGTATAAATTACCGTCTGCGCAGAAAGAATACACTCCAATAGCCAACGAAGGTAGATGAAATCTAGCTTGAATCCGACTAGGCTATATGCTAGTGCAACTAGGATTCTGTCAGAACGAATGATAAAATGCAGTTTTCGGAGTTCTTTATTTATACATCTCGAATGTAACTTAAATGGGACGTGATGAATTTTCACTCCTTTCTTGAAGTATAGCAAATCCGAGGTACAACGCCGTTGTGTTAACCGCTGTGTTTCCTCCATTTTCCCCGGTCTACCGATCTTCTTCGTCTCAGGCTGCTCGCATAAGGGTGCGAAAATTTCTCGAGAAGCTAACTACGTTAGCTGAGAGTTCCCTGATTCTTTAGATCGTATACCGCTCCACGTTGAATTCTGAAGATCAGCCTGTCTTTGATGGTACCGCTGTTCTGAGAAGCTTTGGCAACTCCCACCAGGCGGGGCGACAGCCAGGTAAGAAAATGAACTGCTGTTAATTGCTCTAGAAACAGGAGTGTCTCTGGCCATGTCCTCTTTTGGGCCGGCGTTAAGGAAAAGATTGCTATAAATCGTTCTCAGAGATGGTCGTGGGCGTGATTTAACCTCCCATCAAAGGCCATGCAATCTCAAAAGTTCACAGAAGATAGCAGGCTACATATTAATGATCCAGCGTGTAAAATTCTCGTGGAAATGCTGCATGCAGGTTAAAGTTACAATAGATGATCAGGGGTTCTAAAGTTATGAGAGGCCAATATTCTGTTATAATCCATCGAGTCAGGGAAATTCATTTGTCATACTTAGACATACGTCACACTAAGTCACCCTCTTATGCTCTTTCTCTCACAATTTCGTGACACCAAATGAAAAATCGCTAAAGATGGCATAAATCACAAGATCATTGGTTTAACGCTCGTATTTTTTTTTTCTTCTCTCTAACCAGCGGCACTCGAGCTTTCCAGCTCTTTTGGCCCAATGACATGTTATTGCGAGGCTGGGGAGTCAGTGGACTTTCCTTCCAACCCGGTCAGGAGCTTCGCTCCTTCCCATCAACGCTCGTGTTAGAAGATGACCAAAAAATTATGTACATATTTATTGGCGCGGGGCCCCTAAAAGCGCGGGGCTCGTAGCATATGCTACTTGTGCTACTACGTTAATCCGGCTTTGCCCCCAGACCACGTGTAAGAGGCATCGTCAAGCTGCCTTAAACTATTTCTCTGAGCCAGCAGTCTGTGAATCTAAAAATTGGCTTGGTGGTACCAGTTGAGGGTACTATCTCTGGAACAAGTGAGGGCATAAGTGACCTGAATTCGACGCTAGACACCATCATCAGACGGGTCTTAGAGACGCGGGATCAGCATGGTAGTTTACTACCTGATTCTACTTGGAACGTGCTACAACTTTCAAACTTGACCAGTGACGAGTGTGATCCAGTCATCTATCTGCAAAGATTCAAACATCAGCTGGAGCAGAACAGACACACTCATTGGCAGCTAAGTAGAAACATAAAAGCTGCCAAGTGAACTATCCAATTTTTTAACGCCATAACATCACCGAGTGATGACAACTTTTTCTATGAGGAATTATTCATTTTTTTAAACTGTAACTGATTATTAAATTTGTTACTTGTATAAAGACAAATCAAAAGTTGATTTAATCATTTTGAATGTACTACATCCGTATGTCTCATATAATTTCTTAAATACACTTAAAGAGAGCTATACAATAATAATAAGAGGAATTTCTCTGAATTAACTCAGCTGGGTCTTGAACGAGCTAACCAATTATAAGGTAATCCTATCCTTCACAAAAGTTGACGGCAGATACTAGAGTTAACATTTAATCAGCCTCATGCAGCATTTTTCTCGCTTTCTGAATATCTTGTGAAAAGAATAATCTTGTGCGAAGGTAGACACATTTGAAGACCCACGTTAGTTACTCTTGAGTTTTGGCCACTGTTGGACCATTACTGCAGAGCTAAAAAAAAAAAGGGGGGGGGGGGCAACCCGTGACACTAGAGATAACCAAAGTAAGAATATACAGAAGAATTGAGTGAGCTACTGTGAGTTTAGTTTCATTATATAAAATAATGCCCCTTCTGTGACCCCGAGATCTGTGAGCAGACGAACAACAAAGAATAGGTCAACCGCTTGCCGAGCATATCGTAAGATATGACAAATAGAGCGTTCGATTGGCTAACTGGTCGGGGGGAGGGGGGGGGTGTCTTGCCTGCAAAAGTTACCGGGTTCGGGGATCGCAACATGGTAACGTCACGTGCCTGTCTACCTAGCTGTAAAATAGATACCTGACTCTGCTATGGAATTAATGAAGGCACAGGCAGCGAGGTTGGGAACTAGTCACACCACCTCACAATGCTAGGTCTAGTATGGCGAAATCTCTAACAATTCAATACTCTGCGGCAGTATCTGCTATGGGACTGCCGTCCTTTTTATCACGAGGCTGGGAATTTCATCTTGTAAAACAAACTGTTACAGAAACCACGGCTGCAAGAGTATATGAAGGCTTTGGTGTAGGTTTCCCTCAATGAGGTCAGCCCGCAATGGGGCCAGCTACTGTGATAGTTAGTTACATGGTCCACAGGGAGCGAAAGGAAAGTGTTGATAAAGACTTAAAGAAATATCTGGGGCTTCTGATGAGACGAAGAAGGAATAAGACTACCGCTCTTTCAGGTTGTGCAGGGTTCCGGGTATATCATCATGGAAAACAAATTTCTACAGAAACCTCCCACGCTGCAGTAGTAGCAGTAGTAGTAGACCCGTCAGCCATGTCTGATTACAGGAACCCCCCTCTCCCCCCCCCCCCCCAAGGGGCTAGCCCTCAACTGTTTTGTTCCTGGTGTTCCTTTCGGCATGTTCTTGTGTCTTCTACTTGTTGTGAGAGCTTATTTTCGCCCAATCTGAGGTGGCGCGAGCTTGGGCACATTTATATGGAGATCAAGATGTATGCAGCATGTCTACCCTCTCCACGTAGCCGGTAGGCCCAAAGGAAGGCAGTAGCCGATATAATTTGGTACCAGAAACGTTACAGGAGTTGCCAGAATAATATCGAAAGAACATTAGACTGCCTTAAGGACCCCGAATTTATCCTCAGGGTTTCTCGCAAAGCCTTTCCCATAAATGGATATTCCCGCAAGGCAGCGGTGGTTTGAAATCAGAATTTTACCTTCTCGTAGATAGGCTACCAACCAAGGACCACGAACCCTATCTGCCCGAAATATCTGTTTTTGTCCACGGCTGTTTATTCAGTATTTACAGCTAACCCCTATACCAACGCTGCAAGAGCACGTGAGTAGTTTGGTCCCAGCTTCCTGTAACGAGACCAGTCGCATCTGTGTTTGCATGCTCCATGAAGAACAAACAAGGATGATGATATTTGACATTGTTATAGACCTTTTTCTGTGTCCAGAGATGACCCAAGCCGCAGTATACAGTACGTCGGAGTGAGATCTCGTGATTTTAGAAGAGTTAAAACGAGAACTAACACATACTTATATTATTTATAGAACTGCTATTTACAGTTTAGAGATGAGAAGAAGACGCTGGAGATTGATGTGACACACACTGAGGAAACCTTGCATTATCAGGCAGTCCGTGTTCTGGAATCCCCAGTCAGGTAGAGATAGACCACCATCATCATTATCATCACAATCATCATCGTTATTTTCATCATCGTCATCATCATCACCATTACCTTTAATTATGTCTATCCCACGAGTCGTATAATGAACCGCGATATGGCTTAATATTCTCGAAAGCGTCAGATTATTCGCTCGTTTGACCAAAGTCAAATGCCCTCATGCCCACACTGAACGCGATATAAAACAAACTGTCATGTTGCACTGTAAAAAACATTCTTCAACCAGTGTTCAACAGTTTTACATATTTGTTGTGATTATTAAAAAACGTAAATCATTTTTTTTAAATGAGATCAATTCTACGGTCTGATTAGAACCTAAGAAGTGCTTGAGACATAAAGAGTTACGATTCCTGTAGAACGTCGGCTTTCAATAACGTCATGAGAAGCTTACCTGTCCTGTACCATCTGCTCAACGTAATTTAACGTCTGCTTTATTCCTTTCGTGTTCTGCTCAACGTAAAGGTTTAACGTCTGCCGACGGTTTAATATCCTTATCCCAATATGTGGGCGTTACGGGTTTTTACCTTTCGATGATTAATTTAACGTTGCATGTTGTGTTACTTTTTTTCGATGAGTTGTTCATGTTGCCGAAGTATTATTTGGCTTTAAGCTTATACCAGATGGTGCCCAAACTTCCTTAATCGCCTTCATCCACGTGCTCTGTAAGGTGCAAATATTACTATTCTTTGCTCCAATTTCGGGCCCCAATACCAGACGGACGGTATCTCATCATGGTGTGGGAGTAATATATAGCTCTTGTCACGTTGTTGTTGTTCAAGGGGAAGACACTCTTACCCATTGTCTTCATTAAAAAAAATATCACTTTGTCGGTTCTTCAGACCTGAGTCACAAGCCCTCGATTAGAAGTGTTACCAGAGCGACGAATGAGAAAATAGATCAGACCTCAGGAGATCGGCTAAGTCTTAGATAAAAGACACAAGTGTTCGGGGAAGAGGCAGTAATATCCTCATAGTTAAAATATTCTCATTTAATTGGGCGACTTTTGACACAGGGTCAACCTTCTGAACCTCTCGGCAGGGCACGAACAACTTTTCAGACTTCTCGGATGCGGGCGAAAGTCTTTGTCACTCCTCACCCAGCAGGAACTGGCTTTCTATGCTTTACCAGCAGAGTTGAATAGTGCAGACGACTTTGACGGCCGTATCTCTATCCCTGGACGAAATTCTCACATGATTTCACATTCATGCTTGTGTTCGTCCGCCCGTATCGTTGCCTTTTACTCATGCGGGTTTGTAGTTCAACTATATTCACGACAAGATACAGCAGAGACTAAATTTGGCGCGGTCTGTGATAGTTTCAAATGAAAAACTTCAATTATTTCCTTTTATTCGTGAATATTAACAATACCAAACAGGGCGACCTGGATGAGATGGGCTATTTATATTTTATGACATGGGTAGATCGTGTAAGTGCTCCTAAGGAGAATTGGCACAACATCCCAGCTAGTATAACCCAAATTATTAAAGCAAGTTATCACAAAAGTAAAATAGTTAACCGACGGAAGGTTTAGTAACGTAAACTCCTAATGTTCATACAACAACACCTATACTAGTAACAAACCCTCATCATTAAGAATTAATACAGAATAATATTAAAACAAATTAGAGCCGATAAGAGCCGCACTGTGCACTGGCTTTCCAGCTCGTCAGAAATATGCAACATTAAAGAAGGCGTCCAGGTGTAACCGACTACTCCATGTACATAGATAATGGTTGAAAGGACACGCTACATGGAAACGCAGCAAACATTATTAAAAAAAAAAAAATAGCGCTCGACTTTTGAATTAGTATTTCTTGACTACCAGCAGAAGAAAATTACCTTCTAAACCTTTGATTAAAAAGAAAAGTGAGATCAAGATCTGACCACTTTAATTGAATTTGTATACTTTGAATACAGTGCGCGTGAACTCCACTCAGCATTTCCCTCCCCTTCCTACAGGATGCCTGAACCCCTGCAGTGGTAGATTCTATAGCAGTGTATTTAACATGATGAAGTTGTTACCACCTGCACAATCTGACACTAGCTGTCTCTTACGACAGTGCGTGAGAGAGCAGGGGGTTTTATTTTTTCCATGTGTCATGAAATATTCTAATCCACATATATAAATTATTAGGTAAAATGAAGCCTAACAAATAAAATTAATAAAGAGAAGAGCAATGGTAAAATGACAGTGCTGTCACAAAGAATGTACTCGAAATCCCCTTTGTTTTCTGCTTCGTCTGCAAATTGTAACGCTTTCACGTTGATAGTAAAGCTTACTGTATTATTACCCGCCTTCTTCAATGAAACGTGTGCTGTATTTCTTGGAAAAGCATTGAGACGTACTGCGTAATGACCTAAATTAACCCTAACATTAATTATACTGCGTTACCAAAACGAACGAACAGATGGACTAAAGGGATAAAAAGAGAAGGGAGAGGCAGAAAGCCGAACACTAAACCCGCTTCGCGCGATACACAATTACTACCATCACGCGTGTAAGTCTACATGCACTAATTTTTTTTTTCAGACGGACAGTGATAAAATACACTACCCTTTCCCAGAGTTAGGTTTATAAATCATAACAGACTCTTATTAGAAAAGACAACATTATATGGGTTTACGTTTGAACACATAACAGTACCCAGACAGCACATCTTCTAAACAGGAGATAGAAGAAATTGCATATTTTGAACGCAGCCACGTAGCTCCTTTAAATTAGTATTTTTGGGTTCCTTAGGGTTTGCTGACAAATAATATGTAAAACGTTACGCAAATAGTCCAGGAATTAATAAATTATACCCAAAATAAAATATTGGGGGTGCCTGACAGCATAAAATCATTTCTGCTCATAAAATTTTTTTTTATAACGTGTTTGAAAAAACCTTACGTTACATAAATAGCCTACCATGTAAACTCCAAATTGATTGGAGCGCAACAAATGAAAGCCTAACCACGATTGGTCGGGCTATAAATACTATCTTGGTTGTTAGGGGAGACGGGAAAAGATAACATTTTTTTCAAACACTTGTCGAAACGTGGCTCATTGGCCAGTCTCGCTGATATACACACTTGGGAGCGTTAGTTCGAGACCACTAATTCAAATAAGCTTGATAAAGCGACAGTACGTTGAAGCCAGCTCACATTTTTGCTAAAATAAAAGCCTGGAACATAGGCAGAACGGAATTTGTGCCAGTTTGTGCCAGAATTCATTGCTAATCAACGTATCTGTGTTTATTTCCATGAAATTGTGGTAAGCTTGAACCATTCAGTATCTTTTAATGAAAAATTGAATGTGAATTGTTGATTTATGCCTGTATATATATATGTGTAGTTCAGTGGCAAACGTGAGGTAAAGCCTAAAATGCTCCAGCCTGAACAGAGGGTGTCGGAGAGAAGTAAAACGGCATGGAATGGCCAAACAGTACACTGACACCTGGATGATTGACTAGAAAGAAATAATGCTGGAAGTGCAGAGGCGTAGTAACCATTAAGAAGGGTAATACTGGAATAAAGTATTTCAAATGAAGCTGACTGTTGGCCTAACGCTCTGAACGCAATGTTTGTGCTGTATTGTGATCAGTGTAAAAGAGAATATAAATTAGTTATGAAGTAGAAGGTACATCCTTCTTGATTTCAGGGACAGTGGTCTTGATGTACTGAGCAGTACCTGGGCAGAGATTTGCTGAATCCAGAGTCGGACAGCATACTCCTTGGTCTTTTTAGCTATCAGTGAGGTGTCTCCTGAGCCCAGAGGAGAATTCGAACAGAGGAGTCCTCTCCTGCCGCCATCACTCAAGATAAGCAGAGTTGGCCAGCTGAGCTCAACATTATGTCCCCTCATCTTGAAATAACTTTATAAAAATACCATTCAGAGGGGAATTTACTTGTCTTAAAATCAGGAACTGTGAACATCTCCAATACTGATCCCTAAAGACAAACTATTGAAGTCATGATGACAAATACCAACAGAGCTTGAACAAAACAAAACCAGTATTACCTCATTTTACTACTACACAACTGACACACATAGAACATTTGTAATAATATATGTCACTACAATATTCATATTAAATACATTCTGTACATAACTTGTAATTTAAATTGATTGTGATTCCTGGTTCCCTTGTAGTTGAATCAGGACACATATTCATTCATGCTAGTAATGAATACATATTGTTATTTGAACCGTTACGAGTGACTTCTTTAAGCTATTCTCGTAGAGTGTTATATGTATGTGAGTGTCACAGTGTTGTCAAGAGTAGTGGATTAAATTAACTTGTTTATCTGTCTGTTGTTGTGACTTACACTTCACCATACTCATACCCTAGACACATAACGTAGCATCACACTATTCCAGAATAATTCTGACTGAGATAAAGAGATATGTGGTAGCAAGTAAGGTTATCTATAATACACTACTTTTAATAGATATAGATACCTTCACAGCTGATCTCAGTCAGTACACTAAGTCCCCTATAAATATTTATAACATCCCACTTCACCACACCATGTCTTCAAAGAGATCCCAGAAAACCAGACGGATGACACTACTTCCTGGAGCCACGTCTTAATTAACATGAACAAAGGCAGGGGCGTCCTTATAGTATTTGGTACACGGGGCGGATTCTACCATTGGCACCCCCTACCACCATTAAGATACACACTTGCAAATATATTTTTAGCAGTAAGAACTATCACAATATGAGCGCCTGATTGACAGAGTGGTAAGAGTGCTAGTCTGTCGCGGCAAATGTGCCGGGTTTGAATCACGGTACCGGCACACTCCAGTCTACCCATTCTAAATGGGTTCCTGACTTTGAGTTAGGGAAGGGAAGGCAGCGAGGAAGGGAACTAGTCACTCCACCTCTCGATGCTGCACCCAGTTTAGTGAAGTCTCTAACACTTCATTCTCCTACGGCAGTATCTGCTATGAGACTGCCAGTTTTGACTATCATACTGAGACCCACCTCAAGGCTGTCACCTAGTTAGCACGCCACTGAACGTGGGTTAGACTGCTTTCGAATTACTTGTTTATAATAGTTTGAGGTAGCTCTCCAATCTTCATCATTGTTCATTCAAATAATGATTATTCCCTTCCTCATAAACTTTCATGTTTTTATCTTTGTGTCATTCTCTCGAACCGTTAACTAGAATTATTTCTTACTTTCATTTATTTATTTTTAAACCTTTCGTTTTTTGGTCGGTAAAGTGGGGAGGTGAAGTTTTCAGTCTTGAGCCAAATGTGTGACATTGGTTGTTGTGAAATGGGTATTGTTGTAGGATGTCTGTAATTTTGCTTATCTATGTACTTCTTTATTCTTTCTCGTGCCGTAAAAATTGATTTTTTGCTATTGTAGGCGCGCAGTACTATATAACTAGTCGGGCGGTTGGAGAGAACGAAAATGAAATTGTAAAAAACTTGTGAGGTATAGAGGAAATGAATAATCATTGTTTAACTGAACAGTGATATGAACTAAAGATATCTTCTACGGCAGATGGCAAAAGAACAGTTGGGCGACCGCTGCTGAGGTTCAAAGATGTGTGCAAGAGAGATATGAGGGCACTGGACATAAATCCAGCAATCTGGGAGGATGAAGCTGCCGATCGCACCAAGTGGCGATGCTTTCTACGGCCCCACCTCAGATTGAGAAAAAAAAAAACCTCACAGCAAGCAGAAGAGAGGAGAAAACGTCGAAAGGAACACCAGGAAAATAAGCAGCTGAGGGCTGTCATCCAAGAAGCGCATTCCCATAACAGTTATGACTGAAGGGGCTATTACTATTATTATGATAGAGACTGGTAAACTGTAGTACCTGTAAAACTTTGACATGTTATGGACAAACGGAACCGAGAAGGAACTGCATATAAAGGAAGAAGCAATAAAATCGGGTGAGAATCGGGGACGAACATGACATTTGGACTCACATTCTGGGCGCACATGTGGGTAGTAGAGTCCAGAATTTCATATTTTCGTCCTTTGGTACTGGACACTGGTCCAATTAGTAAGGTCTCGCGAAGTATAAATGGCGTGTGCATGTGCGTGCGTGCAGGTTCCGATAGCCACAATTGAGCAGACGGTCACAGCGTTTTAATGAATTTCACCGTCTCGTGCGGGTCTTGGACCATCTCCTTGGAACATACTAAAAAAGGCATGAGTGTCTGAATGTATCCTGGTCAATCCCACATAAAGCGGTGGAATTAATTGTCCAGCGTCTGTCTCAGCTTGTCGCTAAGTAGGTTACAATGTTACTATTCTTTGCCCCTTTTCGAACCCTGGTAACACATTTTGGAGGTTGTTAAATCATCATCGTAATCATTTTTCTTTGCGATCCTTACGGAGCATGGCGCCACCTCTGCTGCTGGTCCCCTTGCAGGAATTCTGCACATAGTATTCCCATTTTATAGCAGCAGTGGCTTATGTGGCAATTTGTTTTATATGATGACGTTGCCAGCCTTATGCACAACTCATGTTAGTCGCCTTGTACGACACGCCTGAGAGTGCAATAATCCTATTATTTCTGTATAGGTTATTAAATTGTATAGTAACACATGCTATAACACAAATATTTGTAAATCAATTATAACTCTTTTTCTTTAGCGTCATCTGGTACAAGATAGAATATAACTATTACAGTCTTCCAACATACATTATGCCAATGTCATCAGTAGTAGCACTTGAGGTGCCACCAAGGAAGCCTGCAGTAAATGTTAACACTAATTGTTAAGTTAAAATAATAATCAACAGCATTTCACTTTTCTCTTCGTACGTAGTATGGATCCAACCCCAGAGATGAACTCCGTGCAGGAAGCCTGAACCAAAGCATTCCTATGCTCTAACAGCAGCAGTTTATGTAGCAGTTTGTTTTACATGATAAGGTTGCTAGTCTTAAGGACACCCTCATATTAGCCGCCTTCTATGACATGATAAGGTTGCTAGTCTTAAGGACACCCTCATATTAGCCGCCTTCTATGACATGTTAAGGAGTAATAGCCCCTTTCTTTTTTTGTCTCCTGCGAGGTAACTCGGGAACTATACAGAGCATTCTAAAATAATAATAATAAAAATAATAATCATTTTCACCATCCCTCTTTGGATGTCCAAGGAGTATAGGCTATCGCACAGTTATGCCAGGCGGGATACCGATTGTCGCACCGCTACAGTATGATAGGTGTGTAATGGGGATGGCCTATAGAATATTTTCAAGAACGTCTCCAGAAAGTGGCTTGTAAGAAAGAAAGAGAATTATTCGAGATAAAGACAAGAAGAAGAGAAGGCGAATGCTCTCCACTAGATAGTGATATCTAATAAATTATGAAGACTTGAATTCAGGATCTCGCTGTGAACAACATTAATAATCAACAAATGGATGTAATACCCGGAAACTCCTATAAATACTAATCGGTTGACACTGCTGATGATCTATCAGAGGTTGTGAATTATCCTGCAGGATATCTAAATTAATTAGAACCACCAGTCCAACCTCCTCATCGACTTCAGCTAAAAGTAGGAGCACCAATCATGCTTCTACGTAACTTAGACCAGACTCAACGTTGCAATGACACAAGACTTGTGATTAAAAACCTCATGCTTCATGTCATAGAAGCCACTATTCTTACTGGATGTAGCAAGGGAGAAAAGGTCTTCAAGGGTATGAACCGAGTGGAACCCATTCTTGGAAGGTTGGTTGGATAAGTGATTTTTTTCATAATCTGAAATATTATTAAATTTATAATTGAACAAACCTCACAATCTGAGTTGTCAGGAATTTTTATAATTTTCACCATATTAGCCACATTCACAAGTCTATCGTTCTCTATCTGCTTAAATTATTTTAACACCTAAAAAAAAAAAAACACTTCAGTTCCATCAAAGATCTCCAGACATTTTGATACCATGACACTTCTATGAGATCTTGATAAACTTACACTTTCGAACTAGTTCGAAGGCATTCGCCTTCTCTTTTTCTTGTCTTTAGTTAGACTCAACAAAATTCCAGGTCTGAAAATTAATGTCCTTTCTATCTAAGTCGTACACTGGAGACATACACTACTTTTCAAATGTACCATACGACCTTTTGTGTCAAACGCCAGCAACCAAATGAACTCGTAAAGCTCGCCACACTCTTGCCCGCCAAATTCATGCAAGTGTTACTCACTACATTCACTAAAACTTTCAAGACAAAGTAAACACACGAACTCATAACTTCCTTACAGTAATTGTGACAAAACGGGGCGCCCCTATCGATCTTTGTTTCTCTCCGGCAGTATCGGTACATTTGTGGTGCTGATTTTTATTATGTGCTGTCAATTATCGCACTTTTCTTTCTTCGTTATTTTTCTGCTAAGTAGCAGATATTTGATTTTATCAAATCATTCGACAATCTTCTCTGTGATGTCACCTGTTTGTTACCCGGTCATCCTAGCACGCGGTGAGCAACTGAGATAAGATAGTCGTCGGCGTGTTTAGATGGAACCGCTGATAAGACGACTCGGTTGGTAACCCAGATGCTTTTATTCATCTGAGCAAAAAAGTCTGTGAGTCAGGATTGGCGTAAGTTGTGATTTATATTTCATATTTTATTACTAACATATGAACTAACATACATATATGTATATATCACCATGTGAATTTCAATAGGTGAAACTCGCTTGTGGATGTCAAAGTCATTTGAGGCTGGCAACCTCAGCGTACAGAATGATGATTCATGAACCACCACTGCACGGGCTGGTGATTGCTTTATTGATAGTTTCGTTAAAAAAAGCATAAAGCAGTTCCAGGTTACCTATGGAGCAGGGAGGGAAAGATGAAAGAAATGATGTACATTCCAAGTATAATAGTTACATTTTCAAAGCAGTGTAAATGTCCCTATCATATTCACTTCAAAATTAATGTAAGTTTTCAAGCTTTAAACCAGTGTAAATGTCTATGTGAAAATATTCATTTTAAAGTAATGGAAGTTTCAAACTTTTCAATCAGTGTAAAACATAAATGAAAACATATTCAATTTATATTGTGAACACATTTGAATCAGTGAAGATGAATATGTAAGCAGACGCTATCTGTATTATTAACCTTTTCATTTAAATGTCATGTAAAGCTAAAGCTATTCTATTTAACTGTAAAGGAAGTTTTGTCCTGAGGGATTAAATTTAATTCTCATCGAGGGTAAAGTCTGAGTAATTGGGATGGCGGTATGGGAAGATAGGAACCCATAACTATGGAGTGGAAAACGCCATACTCAAAAGAGCGTTTCCTTCTATTCTTTAACATAGTTATTGATGGTACCAGCAGAAAGTACTATCTCTGGAGCAAGAAGGGAACCGTGGCCTAAGCTTTAAGACGAAGGACGCACATGGTAGACTCTCCTTGACGTTTCTGGGAAACGAGCTACCCCCGACAACCTTGATCAGAGACGAGCGTGAGCAGAGTGAAAAGAACCAACCCATAAAAAGGAGTCATTGGCAGCTAAGTTCAAATATATGCTGCCACTTGAACTTCTTGCAATATCTCACATTCCCTAAAGACTGTGAGGATAACTTTTCTTGATCCATAACTATTCAAATTATTTTCCAACTGTTAAAACCTAAAAGTGATTATTAAATTTTGTTATTTGCAATTTTACAAATTTAACTTTGATTTAATCATTTTAAAGTTACTGCATGTTTGTCTCAGTCAACTTACTACACACACTCTAAACAGAGCTATATTTAAAAAAAATTAAATTCCACTGAGTAAATCAGGGGTGGGGGCTTAAACGAGCTGAAAGTAATAAGTGCTTAAATCCTTCACAAAAGCGTCGGCAGAATTACAAAGTTAACATACTCAGCCAAAGCAGTCATGTTCTCGCTTATTCTGAATATCTTGTGAAGACTCCCATTGTAATAGAAGTGTCATCACCATTCTATCTACATCTCTGCCAAGAGTAATCTTGTGCGAAGGTAGATACCTTTGAAGCCCATATTAGATACTCTTGAGTTCTGGCCACTGTTGGACCACTACTGCAAAGCAGGGGAGGCAATACCGTCACAGAAATCAAACCAGCCTATATGTTAACATATAACATCTCACCTGACTCTCCCAGACCTTAACAAACACAATATCAATCAAGCTCCATGTGGAATACAGGTGTTCGACATCTATAAATTGTATAACACAAAATAAATAATTCTTGGCAATAGTAACACCGGATTTAGACACGTTCTTATAATATGTTCTCAGTAGCAGGATCGCATTACTGCAGTTTATAGATCCAGTTTTGACACTTGACTTAACTTTAATGCAATTTCAGCGTCCTATCCGTTCTGTTCTGATTTCTTGTTTTAGTCAACTGGCTGTTTTCTCTCGTGCACGAGATAAACTTACCTACATACATAGTCATTCCGCTTTTACTCTGGATTGTAGAGTAAGCCAGAGAGAGCGCCACACTATCATATCGGCTACCTTCCTCCTGACCTGGTTCCAATCTAATCCTCGGTCCTTTAGAGACTGTCTAATGTTGTCCTCCCAGCGGACTCTGGGTGGTCCCGGAGGTCTGGATCCCTGGCTCTTAGTTTCCCATACTTGTGGCAGCCGATCTTCTCCCATTCTGCAGACACGACCAAGGCATCGTAGTTGGGACTGTTCTATTTATGTCTGCAGGGGTTGGGTTTTGAGGCCTTGTCGTATCGTCTGGTTGCTGACCATGTCTCTTCTTGTTACTTCAACCACCTTCCTCAAACACCAAGAAAAACAAAAGGAAAAGCAAAGATGGATCGAGAGAGTGCATGAAGGTTTATGAGCAGAGAAAATACACTCATTATATTCGCCAGACGCAAAGCCAAACAACGCCGCTAGAACGTTCTGCATAGTTTAGCGGATTGCGAGAAAGGATTAAGAAAGTGTTGCATACGTGAGCTTAGATCATCAGACGAGACTCTCAAAGGAACCTATCCTATTTAATATGACCTGCGACAGGTGAAATAAATACTTTCCTTACATTCTCCTTTTTGGATGAAAGTATTATATTAAAAACGCCGCTGTAGTACATCTTCCGAGGTAGTATCTTATTACTTGTATTTGATGGTTCAGTTGTGACACTTGACTGCATGTTTACTGTAGTTCTGAATTTATTTTCAGTGGGCTTAACAACGAAATGGAAAACATATATTAAAGATGCAGTTGTCAGTCTTATTTCTTGTTGGAATTCTGGATAAAACAAACAACGAAAATGTGAAAATCAGAACAGAGGAAACGGAACCTGAGCAGAAGCGTTATTAAGTCTTGTTTATATTCTATCAGTTGTACCATAATGCTTTTAAGTTCACGCAGAAGAAGACAAAGGGTACAATACAGGCTCACAACAAGCAATCAGAAAACAGGGCGTGAGAGAGTCATAGAACTATCCCCTTGCCTAAAACGTTCTGGTACAGTAGCTACACTGACAGTCGTCGGTGCTTATTTTCTCCAGATCTGATCCAGACAGATCTCTGGTTGCTTTGCGTAGGATAGCTTGCTCTATTCTTTAATGGAGCCCTGGTCTCTGTATCCGTATAGGACCCAAATCAAGCGTGCTACAATTTTCAGCATGGTTTCACCCAGGATCAAATAATGTATTCCTTTCCAGACACCCGGCCAGGTGGCGGATATGTCACAAAAAATGGCAGAGGGTGGGAGATTAAGTATTTTTCCGCTGGTCTCCTTGCGAGAGGAAAGAAAAATATTCATTTAAGGGAAGATAGAGCAATGAATCAAAACTGAGCAATAGAAACTCTGGTGCAGAGACAAGGGCGCACAATGGTTAGCAAGGAGACTGAGATTGTTTTATTAAGACAAACACTGAATTTGTATCATTATACAGGGTGGTGCTAAAGTAAGATATACTTTAAAAAATATACTATTTGTTATAACATTTGCATTTTTAATTTATTATCTCATTGGCATATAGATAGAAAAGCAAGGGGATCTTTCATTGCATTGGCAAAAATGGAGATCAAGAGAAATCATGTCCAACACAAAAATAAGAATCTTCAACTCAAATATCAAGTCAGTCCTACTGTATGGCTCTGGAACATGGAGAAAAAAAAACCAAACAAACAAAAAAACCAGTTATTTATAGCCATTCATAAATGGGTACTTGCATAGAATAGATGGATTGAAATGGTATGACAAAGTGACCATTGTGGAACTGATAACAAGAAGCAGACAAGTGTCAGTGGGACAAGAGATAGGAAGAAGACGCTGGCGATGGATAGGACACACATTGAGGAAACCTGTTGATAGCATTACAAGGCAGTCCTTGTTCTGGAATTCCCAGGGAAAGTGAGGCAGAGGTACACAAAAAAACACATGGAGAAGAGAACTGGGGACAGAGGTGAAAATGATGAGGAGAACTTGGAAAGAAATTGCGATGATGGCACGTGACAGGAGGACTTGGCATGTGTTTGTTGAAGGCTCATGCTCTTTAGGGAACTAATGGGTATTGATGTAGATATAGTACTTAATTACATGTATTTGCGTACTTGTAGTTTCAGTTAGCTCATGTCAACACAGAAGAAGTACTTTTAATCTAGGAAATACCGCGCTTTCAAATGCCGGTGGGAGAGGACTAGTCCTAACTTTTGGTAGCGTTAAAATTATTTCTCCCACCCCTTCTTTGTGTGTCCCATCACATAGAGATCTACCAAGTCATCTGTCGAGATCTACTGGTAGTTCGCGATTGACTGGTTGCCAAAACCTGTTACTATATCATAACGTCATTAAATAAAGCAATATAGCCATACAACCTCGAACATTTATAGTAATACATTCGGCCAGCATCAGTGTATACGACCTGACACGACACGTATAAGTATTTGAGAACAGCCCACAAGAAGTTGGATCAAGGTGGTGTGATATATCTTTTAAGACATCGTGAGAGCAAACCAGGCCGCAGTACGCGCTTTAGATGGCTCATAACATACCCTACTTCAATGCTGCACAACACAAGTAGAATATTAATGAGGAAGGAAAGAAGATAAATACCAAGGGACGTAGGTTTAAAGAGTTTTCGAGCTTACATTGAGCGGCTTCTATAATATAGCATCACAAATGGACTGAAATACGGATAGACACACACTTAGAAAACTTGTTCATGGAATCAAAAGGCATTTCTTATTTTGAAATACCCAGGGTAAAAGAAATATAGATAGACTAAAATAGAAAAACAGATGGAGAATAGTATTTGGAGCAGAAATAAACGGCACGAGTAAGATATGGAAGGATCTTGATCGGATGGCTCAGGACAGGGGCACTTGGCATGAGTTTGTTGAAGGTATGTGCTCCTTGGGAAGCTAAAGGGTGATGAATGAATGAAACATGGGCAATAAAGGTGATATAGGACAGCACTGGTAAGTATTTTAACATAATGATGCTAGATTCGCAAAGACAGCTAAGATGCTGGCTAAGCAGACTAGTAAGAGAAAGCTCACTTTTTTTTAGGTATGCAACAAAAAGGGAAAGCTCGAACACATCGTGACAACAATGAAAACTTCAAACTTATGGGGAAAGAAAACAGAGAAGTAAGGTCTGGAAAGGATAAAATAGCTGGTCCACATAAATGATAGTTGTCTTCATATTAGGAATCGCATCCCCGTTTATTTGTCTTCATTTATTTAGTAAGGACTACATTATGTGTGCGTGTGTGTGTGTGCATGTGTATGTGTGATTAGTTTGCATGCGCATTTTTATTTTTAGAAGTGGCACGAATTTGCAGATCTCTTGTTCAGCACCCTTTCGTGAATTCATTACATTGTCACATGATATCTAAGGATTTAAAAAAAAAAAGGATAGCTTACAGTCATCCTTCCCCCTCTCCCATCCCCATCTCGTCTCCCGAACGTTGTGAGAAATATTTACACAAAAACAATTAATGCTGTAAGGTTGGCAAGTTGACGTGGAGTTTGGATGATAACAGTCTCTGTGATGTTCGCAATTTTGTTATCCCATTCGCTCTGATCGTCTTGTTTTTATATCGTTATTTTCCTGAGGCATTGTTCTCACATGTTTACTTTCCACGCCTCCCGCGTCGTTTGGGATCCAAAGGGCTGGAGTAATATTACAGTTTATCCGCAATTACTACTTCTGCATCATGTATCCGCAATCAGGCGTCCATTACCGGTTATTGTATATTCGTTCGAGAACATTCTGACTATAACAGAATGTAAGAGTGTAAACGCGAATTCTATGTATGAATTATTCTGCGTCACGCAATTTTGGCCACTTTACACCCCCCCCCCCCTCCCCCCGCGCCACATTTCGTCACAAAAACTCAGATTCTCCTTTCACGTGACGTAACAAACCTTTTAAACAGCCCCACCCCATCTGTTTTTTTTTTTTTTTTTGCAACATTATAAAGAAAGAATGCAACCGAACGTAAATTAGTTAACTAGCGCACACAAAATAACAATCTTTTCAAGTAAATTAGTGTTTAATTAATCAGTCTTTGCTTGTTCAATGTTGCTAATTTGATAAAAAATATCGTTCATTTTGGCTAAATTTAATTTCAAACAGCCAAAAATAAAGTAATTGTAAAGTAAATACATCAGTAAATTAATGTCTTACTTATGTTAGCGTTTCATCAAATAATGTTAAACTTGCGAGCTAATCCACAAGCATTCAAGGGTTTAAACACTGAAGTCGTTATCAGTAAGTTATTTCTCTTCGTTATCATAATCCCACGGCCCCTCCATTAAACGCACTAGAAATCCAGTTGCTTCCAGGCCAACATCATTTGTTGGTAAGGTATGTTTTACATTATATTAAGAAAAGAAGTATATAATTGTAAAAAATTTAAACCAGTAAAAGATTTTAACTCTTATCCAATCTTTGAGCTGAGATTATAATATTAACATAAGTCGTCCACGAGTGGTTGTTAACTGTTGCGGTTAAAAGTAGACTATAAGGATGACGGTTATAGAATCTATTTTTTTCCGACAACATTTATGAAAGAAGTGATCCTCACGGTCGTACAGTTATAGTGGAAAAGGGGAGGGGGGGGGGGGAAGGGAGGGGCACAAATTGTCGCACCGCTACAGTATGATGGGAATAGCCTATGGAAGAAGGTCTCAAGAAATTGGCTCGTTAATAAAGAAAGAGACCTATTCGAGATAAGGACGAGAAGAAGAGAAGGCGAATGGTCTCCATTAGTTACTGTTTTCTAGTAAATCATGGACAGTTTTCTGTTTCCCTAAGACATTAACTTCTTTCCATGAACTATCGATAAAGAAAGAGCTCCCAACTTCCTAAATGAGGAATTTTGTCTCTAGGTGAATACTTATCACAGACAGCACGAGTGATAAGTAATCAAATAATAATCAAAGCCGCTTTACGGGTCATTAGTTACATATATACACGTATAGAGTCAGTAGAAAGTAAAAAGAATGATGGTGAAAGACAATTCACAGACAGATGAAATGTACAAATATAGGTAATTCAATATGATTGTGAAACTAAGTAAATAGTAAACTGATGATGGGATATATTAAGTGTTACCACACTGATGCCAAATCAGACTGTCCAGAAGTCTTTCACATTTCCTCCACTGTATGATTATACACAGGTATGCACCGACTGTCCAATGTAGATGTCTGTTCCACTGTGTGTATTATCTCACAGACGAGTACTTATTGCTGAAATTCTTGCACATGTAGTAGTGAGAACTTGTAAAATGCAATTCTCTTCAACGCTTGGGAATCTCTCTGCGTAGTCAAACTGTTGACATTTGTCTCAGGAAAATGGCTGATACCGGCTCTTGAACGACACTGATTATGCTAGAGCTCTTCCCGAAATGATAGTCTGGCAACAAGTGTGTTTCGTCCTATGAAGCTTTGATTGAATGTTTACATTTTGCAGTACACAGGTTGAGTAGAAGGATTCACTTCTTGCACTGATGCATTGAGTAGCTTAACATGGTTCAGGCTATGCGTCTACGGGTGAATTGAACTTGATATATACGAGTATATATCAATTTGTGAGAGCTTGATATCTTGACGAATCAAATTTTGATTATGATCTTGATTAGGGCAAACATGAATTGAACCTTATATATATATATATAAAGTTTTAATCACTAAGTTCAGCTACTCAGTACGTTGGTGCATGAAGTGAATTCATCTACTCTAATCGTATATTGCACGACGTAAATTCATTCAAGCAAGCTTCATTGCACGAAGCACACGTGTTAGCAGAAGATCATTTCGTGAAGAGCTCTAGTCTAATCGGAGAATTTTCAAGAGCAGACCTTTTACAAGTTCTCACTACTACATGTGCTAAAGTTTCCAGTTATAATTAATCGTCTTCTAGATAACCCACGAGGGGTAACAGACATCTACATTGGACAGCCGGTGCATATCTGTGCATACTCACACAGTGGAGAATTTGAATGACACACGAACAGTTGTTACGTGTCCTTTATGTTATTAATGTTAATATTTATTAACAGGATGGTTCATGTGACCAAGATGACGTCTAAGGTAGTAAATCTCTCAGACACCGCAACCAGCCAACACCACTCAGAATTATTTGAATTACAACTGACGAAGTGGACGATATACAATTTATTTCAGACTGCACGCAGCTCCAAATACAAGAAAGTTCCGGCCAATATATAATGGCACATAATATGCAGTAGACGAAATACCGTAGGCAGTCAGTCCATGTCAGGAACGCTGTCCTTTAGTTCTCAATATGATTTATATCTCTTAACACTCGATACTGAGCAAATATACTTCTTGTCAATACAGATAACTATATATATCTCACCGAAGATGTATTAGTGATAACATAATTCCATTATAAACACTTCAACAATAAGGAGCTCAAACACGTACGTCCACTCGCCATGACACACAATCGTATAAGGCCCCGCACTTCTGCTCCTCTAGTTTCACGTGAGCCAGCCAAGCATATCGGCTTAACGCCACTCTCCCGTCTTTATCAGTGACCCGTCTAAAATAAACAAATCAGGAGCCCTGTTGAGCTAACTATATAATAGGCACAATCGTCATGAATTTTAATCATAACAGTGGTCATGAGTGTGATACAATTTAAAATATCACATCAAAATTTCATTTCACTGTTTACCTATTTTCACTCTTATACGTAATTAACTACATTTTTATATTTTATCTGTGTGTGACTTATCTGTCATTATCATCCCTTTTTACTTTCTACTAGCCTTATATGTGTATATATTTAACTGATAAACTGTATACTGCGTTGATCGTTACCTAGCTATTTAATGTATAGCTCGTACTGTTTGTATTAAGTAATAATAATAATAATAATAATAGCCCCTTCAGTCATAACTGACTATGGGAACGCGCCCCTGAGGTGGCAGCCCTCAGCTGCTTATTTTCCTGGTGTTCCTTTCGACGTTTTCTCCTCACCTCTGCTTTTTGTGTGAGCCTCTCTTCGCCCAATCTGAGGTGGTGCCGTAAATAGCATCGCCACTTAGTGCGATCGGCAGCTTCATCCTCCCATGTTGCTGGATCCATGTCCAGTGCCCTCATATCTCTCTTGCACACATCTTTGAACCTCAGCTGTGGTCGCCCAACTGTTCTCTTGCCATCTGCTAATTGTCCGTAGAAGATATCTTTTGGGATGCGACCATCTTCCATGCGGCGAACATGGCCAAGCCAGCGAAGTCTGCGCTGTCTAAGCAGCGTATACATACTTTGAAGGCCAGCACGTGACAACACCTCGACATTTGTCACTTTATCTTTCCACGAGATGCCGAGGATGCGGCGTAGACACCGCAAATGGAAGGTATTGAGCCTTCTTTCTTGCTTAGCATAGGTCGTCCAGGTCTCGCTGCCATATAGGAGTGTGCTGGTGACGCAGGCATTATATACCGCAGCTTTGGTCTTCATTGTGAGTTTAGAGTTTCCCCAAACACGCGATGTGAGGCGGGCAAAGGTAGCTGCAGCTTTGCCAATGCGGCTGTCGATTTCTGTATCCAAGGAGAGTTTGTCATTGATGGTAGACCCTAGGTATGTGAAGTGGTGCACCACTGCCAATTCATAGTTATCGATAGTGATAACTGGTGCAGCACCCACATCCTGACTCAGCACATTCGTTTTCTTTAGACTTATTGTGAGGCCAAAGTCCTTGCATGCTTTAGTGAAGCGATTCATCAAGCTCTGAAGCTCCTGTTGGCTTTGAGTGACGACTGCAGCATCATCAGCGAACAACAAGTCTCTTATAGTGACCCTTCTGATTTTTGTTTTTGCCTTCAGCCTTGAAAGATTAAACAGACGGCCATCTGACCTAGTGTGAAGGCATATTCCTTCAGTTGCATCTCTGAATGCATGTTTCAAGAGTAAGGCAAAGAAGATTCCGAAGAGGGTCGGAGCCAGAACACAGCCTTGTTTAACGCCACTTCGTATATCAAAGGGCTGTGACGTGCTTCCAGCATATTGGACTGTTCCCTTCATGTCGTCATGGAATGACTTTATCATTTCCAGCATTTTAGAAGGGCAGCCTATTTTCAGGAGGATTTTAAAGAGTCCATCCCTACTAACAAGGTCGAATGCTTTTGTGAGGTCTATAAAGGCGATATATAATGGTCTTTTCTGCTCTCTTGATTTTTCCTGAAGCTGGCGGAGAGAGAGAAGATCATGTCTGTTGTTGATCTGCCAGCTCGGAATCCACACTGTGCCTCTGGATATATGCGCTCAGCTAACTTGTGTAGTCGCATTAAGATGACTTTGGCAAAAACCTTACCAACAATACTAAGAAGAGAGATGCCTCTGTAGTTATTGCAATCACTTCTGTCTCCTTTATTTTTATACAGTGTTACAATCTTGGCATCTCGCATGTCTTGAGGAATAGTTGTCTCTTCCCAGCACTGGCACAGCATCCTATGCAGGGGGTGTAATAGCGTGCTCTTACAGCATTTGATTAAATCAGGAGGAATCCCATCACTGCCTGGTGCTTTGCCAGAGGCCAAGCTATCAATGGCCTTACTGAGTTCCTCTAATGTTGGTTCGGCATCCAGCTCCTCCATAGTTGGCAGACTATTGACAGCATCAAGGGCTGCAGGCATAACGGTATTGTCTCTAGCGTAAAGCTCAGAGTAGTGCTCGACCCACCTCTCCATCTGCTTACCCTTATCGGTTAGCTTCTCTCCGCTGATGGTTTTTAGCGGTGCCGTCTTACTTTTATGGGGCCAAGTGCTTTCTTTATACCGTCATACATTTGTCTAATGTTGCCTGTTTGCGCTGCGATCTGGATGCTCTCGCTGAGCTGGAGCCAATAGTCATTTGCACAGCGTCGAGCAGTTTGTTGAACTTTGCTTCTCATAGTCCTCAGGATCTGTAGGGTTCTGGCACTCGGTGAACGTTTGTATTCATTCATAGCACTGCGCTTAGCTTCAATAACAGGTGCCATCACATCTGATGAAGCGTCAAACCAGTCATTTGACTTTGCTGTTTTCTTACCAAAGGTGGCAAGTGCAGTACTTTGAATGGTGTTCCGTAGATGCTCCCAGTTCTCTGTAATAGTATCACCATGCTGAGGGCTACTGAGCACTTTCTTGAAGGTCGCAGTGAATTGAGCGATCATGAAAGGGTCTGACATCTTGCTGGTATCAATGCATGGTTTCCCTTCATGTCTGACACGATAGAGTTTTCTTGGTTGTGCTCTGATTTTGCAGCAAACCAAGGAGTGATCTGTGTCACAGTCTGCACTATGGTACGAGCGCGTAGAGAGCACAGACCTGAGGAGTGGCCTTCTGACGAGAATCAGGTCAAGTTGGTGCCAGTGCTTGGATCGTGATTGTCTCCATGACACCTTATGCTGGGGTTTTGTCTGAAAGTAGGTGTTGGTCACGCAGAGGTCATGGTGGACGCACAACTCTAAGAGCCGTTGTCCATTTTCATTCATCTTGCCAATACCAAACCTGCCCAGACATGAATTCCATGAAACATTATCGGCACCCACTCTAGCGTTAAAGTCACCAAGGAGAACAAGCTGTTCTTGCCTAGGTATGCTTTTGATTACTGCTGCTAGATTCTCGTGGAACTCATCTTTAGCTTCTGAGGCAGAGTACAGAGTAGGAGCATACACACTGACAAGGGTGATGGGACCTGTGCTAGTTTGCAGGCGGAGCGTTAACAGGCGTTCTGATCCATTCTCGCCTGGTTCAACCATGTTAGTTAGCGATTTTTTGACCGCAAAACCTACTCCGTGTTCTCTAGCTTTATTAAGATCTTTCCCTTGCCATTAAAATGTGTAGTCCTTCTCGCTCACCGTTCCAGAGCCCGCCAGGCGCGTTTCCTGAAGTGCAGCTATATCCACCTGAAGTCGTTTAAGCTCATCATTAGTTATGGCTGTCTTCCTTACATCGTTTACATCCTGTAGGTTTTCGGATAGTCCAGTCAACATAGTCCGGACGTTCCAGCATCCCAATCTGAGAGTTTGCTTATTTCTATTTTTTCGATAATTGCTTGGTGCAAAATTTTCTGTCCACAGTTCGGGTTTGACCCTAATCCCCATGCACCCAATGGGGAAAGCAGACAGTGGCGGGACAACACCTTATTGACTGGGGGCTGCCCAGCTTGAAGCGGGCGGTAGCTGTCTAGTGAGATCCTAGAACCTCTCCCACTGTCGGAAGTAGCCCCTGGCGCCATGCCCTACGCCAATTGGGCAAAATGCTTATAACCGGTAACTGCTACTTCCCGTGTTTTGCCGACACCTATAGGGTGAAGCTGGAGTGTCCTCTCCAGGGCGCGAGCTTGGGCACAGTTATATGGAGATCAAGCTGTTGCCCATGCAGCATGTTCCCCCTCTCCACACAGCCGGTAGATCCAAAGGAACGGCAGTAGCCGATACAGTTTGGTACCAGCCATGTCGCAGGAGTTGCCAGAATAATGTCGAATCGACATTAGACTGCCTTAGGGACTCCGACTCCGGATTTATCCTCAGGGTTTACTCCCGAAGCCAATTCCACAAATGGATATTCCCGCAAGGCAGCGGTGGTTTGAATTCAGAGTTCCTTCTCTTAGATAAGCTACCAACCAAGGATCACGAGCCCTATCTGCCCGAAGCTGCTGGTTTTAAGGCGCCAGTCGCTCGCCTTTGCCCCTTCTCCCGTCAGTGGAAACAGTTCCGCCGGGCTCAAATTGAGCCACACGTGAAGGCCGGGAGCTGGACTTGGTTGTCAGAGGCTGTTTGAGGCGCGAGCCATAGAAATATTTTATCTGCAGTGTATTAAGTATTATAGGTTAAAACCTTCATTTAGGAGGTTGCTGGCTTTTTCTTTATCGAGATCAGGGAAAGTAGCTAATGTCGTAGGGAAATAGAAAACCTTCCATGATTTATTAGAAAACACTATCTAGTGGAGAGCATTCGCCTTCTCGTCTTCTTGTCCTTATCTCGAATATGTCTCTTTCTTTCTAAACGAGAGATTTTCTAGAGACCTTCTTGACAACATTCTATAGGCTATCCCCATCATACTTTAGTTGTGCGACCATTGGTGCCCTGCTGTGTATATGTGTATATATTTAAATGATAAACTGTATCGCTGCGTTGATCATGGCTTATCTATTAAATATATCACTCGTGCTGTCAGTGGTAAGTATTTACATATAGGTAAAATCCTTCATTTAGGACGTTGAGGGCGTTTTCTTTATCGAGATTAGGGAAAGTAGCTAGTGTCGTAGGGGAATATAAAACTTTTCATGATTTATTAGAAAACGCTATCTAGTGGAGAGCATTCGCCTTCACTTTTTCTTGTCCTTATCTCGAATAGGTCTCTTTCTTTCTTAACGAGAGATTTTCTAGAGACCTTCTTGACAACATTCAATAGGCCATCCTATTGACACTGGTACATTAGCTGGTGTGTAACGTTGACACTAGTACATTAGCTGTTGTGCAACGTTGACATTTGTACAATAATTAGTGTGTAACGTTGACACAGGTACTTTAGCTGGTGTGTAACGTTGACACTGATACATTAGCTGTTGTGTAAAGTTGACCCTAGTACATTAGCTGGTGTGTAACGTTGACACTGGTACATTAGCTGGTGTGTAACGTTGACACTGGTACATTAGCTGGTGCGTAACGTTGACACTAGTACATTAGCTGGTGTGTAACGTTGACAGTGGTGCATTAGCTGGTGTGTAACGTTGATGCTGCTACATTAGCTGGTGTGTAACGTTGACACTGGTACATTGGCTGGTGTGTAACGCTGACACTGATAAAGTATGTGATGTGTAACGTTGACACAGGTACATTAGATGGTGTGTAACGTTGACACTGGTACATTAACTGTTATGTAACAGTTGACACTGCTGCATTAGGTGGTGTGTAACATTGACACTAGTGCATTAGCTGGTGACTAATTTTGACACTGGTGCATTAGGTGGATGGAATGTTGACACTGGTACATTAGCTGGTGTGTAACGTTGACACTGGTGCATTAGCTGGTGTGTAACGTTGACACTGGTACATTAGCTGGTGTGTAACGTTGACACTAGTACATTAACTGTTATGCAACGATGGCACAGGTACATTAGATGTTGTGTAACATTGACACTGGTACATTAACTGTTATGTAACAGTTGACACTGCTGCATTAGGTGGTGTGTAACGCTGACACTGATAAAGTATGTGATGTGTAACGTTGACACAGGTACATTAGATGGTGTGTAACGTTGACACTGGTACATTAACTGTTATGTAACAGTTGACACTGCTGCATTAGGTGGTGTGTAATGTTGAGACTGGTTCTTTAGGTGGTGTGTAATGTTGACACTGGTACATTAGGTGGTGTGTAATTTTGACACTGGTACGTTAGGTGGGATATCGCATTGGCACTGGTATATTATCTTTTATGTAACTGTCACTGATTTAGCTCCCCTGATTTGCAGTACTGGTCCAACAAAGGCCAAAACTCAAGAGTATCTAATATGGGCATTTAAAGGTGTCTACCTTTGCACAAGATTACTCTTGGCAGAGTTGTAGATAGAAGGATAATGATGCCTCTATCTCAAGGGAGTTTCATAAGATATTTCCGAAGTCAAGAATAATGCTGCATTGGCAGGGCAATTGTTAACTTATATCGGTCCGCCGCCTTTTATGAAGAATTAAGCAATTATTAATATCAGCTCGTTCAAGCCCCCACTCTGATTTACTCGGTGGAATTTTTCTTATTATGGTATAGCTCTGTTTAGAGTGCATTTAGTAAATTGATTGAGACAAACATGCAGTACATTCAAAATGATTAAATCGAAGTTAAATTTGTATTTACAAATAACAAATTTAATAATCATCTAAGTTTTAGCAGTTTAATAAAAAATGAATAATGATTGATTAGGAAAAATATCATCACTGTTGTGATGGAATGGTTATTTTATGTAAGAAGTCACTTGGCAGCTTATAAGTTTCACTTAGCTACCAATGGTAGTTTCTTCTCCCGCTGGTTTTTTTTTTGGGTTCTGTGCAGATAGGTCACTGGAGTTCTCGCGTCTCTGGTCAAGATTGTAGGGCGCAGCACATTCCCAGAAATGTCAGGGAGTGTCTACGAAGTTGGTCCTTCGTCTTTAAGCTCAGGCGATTTTTTCCTTCTTGTTTCAGAGAAAATGTTCTCAACTGGTACCACCAACAACTATGGTAAAAGAATAGAAACGTAACGCACTCCTGAGTATTGCGTTTTCCGACACATAGTTATGGGTCCCTTTCTCCTATTCCACCATACTATCTACCTCAGACTTTATCCTCGATGATAATTAAACTTAATCCCTCTACAGGAAACTTTCTTTACATTTAAATTGAATATATTTATATTTACTTTACATTCAAATGAAAAGGTTAAAAGTGTAGATAGAATATGTTTACATTAACATCTACACTGATTGGAAAGTGTTCACAATATAGATTGAATATGTTTTCATTTACATCTACACTGATTGAAAAGCTTTGAAACTTTCATTAATTTTAAAGTGCATATGTTTAAATAGACATTTACACTGTTTTGAAAAATGAAATATCATAATTAGAATGTACATCATTTCTTTCATCTTTCCATCCCTGCTCCATGTGGAACTTGGGACGACCTATGCTTTCAATTCTCTGTAAGAAATTAGCAATAAAGCAGTCACCAGCCCTTGCAGTGGTGGTTCATGAAATCATCATTCTATATGATAAGGTTGCCAGCCTCAAATGACTTGGACATTCACTAGCACTTTTCGTACATTAATATTCACATGGCAATATATACATATTAGTTCACATGTTAGTAATGAAAAATATAACATGTAAAAATTACAACTTACGCCAATATTGGCTCACAGACTGTTTGCTCAGAGAAGTAGGTTCATGGCACTGGAAGATGCCTTTTTTCACGTGTTCTTGGGGTCGTTATTTTAACAATTAATTCCCACTATGACTCTGTTTTTCAGTTTCCTTAGATTCCGGTTCATTATTAAAATGCTTTTCCTGGGCTCTTTAAGTTCTTCAAGATTTCCAGAAAGTCCGGTCTGATAAATGGAATTCTGAATTCTAAACTTCTGGCAGTCTGGTTTCGTCTTGGCAAGCGAATTCTCACAGTGTCTTTTAAAAAAAGACCAGGTTCTATGGCCCTTCTTCTCCCGCATTTATTTTGTTACGATGCTAGGAAAGCTCCAGTCGTTTCAAACATGCGTGTTTTGTGGTGTAATTTCAAAATTTTCGCCTGAAATAATATGCGTTATGCAAAATGTCACGTCTCCCATATGTCGTGTGGTGTGTATTGTGGCAACTACAACAGTAGTTTTTGTCGGAAACAGCCTATGAGATATTAGGTAGAAGGTCTCCAGAAATTGGCTCGTTAAGAAAGAACAGAGACCTATCGGAGATAAGGACAAGAAACGAGAATGCGAATGCTTTTCACTGGACAGTTTTCTAGTCAATTTTGGGAAGAGTTCTGTTTCCCCACGACCTTAGCTTCTGCCCTTAGATCCCGTAACAGAAAAATCCCCCAACGTCATTTGAGTGTAGAAAGTTACCTATATGTGAATAGTTAACACCGACAGCACGAGTGATACATTAATGAACTAGATAATGATCAAACGATTATTGGGTTTATTAATTAAATATCTACACATATGTCGTGTGGGGAGTATTGGGGCAACTACGACAGTAGTTTTCGCCAGGAATAGCCTATGATATACTAGGTAGAAGGTCTCCAGAAACTGGCTCGTTAAGAAAGGATAGAGACCTATCCGAGATAAGGACAAGAAGAAGAGAATGCGAATGATTTCCATTGGACAGTGTTTTCTGGTAAATTATGGAAAGAGTTCTGTTTCCCCACGACCTTAGCTTCTGCCCTTAGATCCCGTAACAGAAAAAGCCTCTAACCTCATCTGAGTGTAGAAATTCCCCTATATGTAAATATTTAACAACGAAAGCACGAATGATACATTAACGAACTAGATAATGATCAAACGATTATTGGGTTTATTAATTAAACATCCACACATACAGGGTTAGTAGTGATTAGAACGTGATAATAAAAGATGATTCACACAAAAACACACAGATGAGATATTAATATTGTAGTTAATTAAATAAAAGAATGAGCTTATGTAAAGCGAAATGATAATGATGTGATATGATACGTGTTACCAAAATGGTGAGTAATCTACACAGTCCATGTGTCTCTAAATGCTTATCCAGGGTAGCATGATTCACATGTATGCATAGAATGTCCCAAGTTGTTATAAGGTATGTCGAGTGGTGTATCTCTAAGTTGAGGACGTTCTGATCAAAACCTTTATTGTACTGAGAACGTTGACGATATACATTCCTTCACTGTAGCGTTGATCAACAGTTAACAGTTGTCGTATGAAAAATGTTTGTTGTTTCATCTCCAAAGGGTACTGGCTAGACCGGATATCTTCACGAAATGTTTTTAATATGTAGACTCATTACCTTGAGTATGTAATCGTGATTCATGAAATATACTTTGGAGTAAGCTGCAATTGATGTGATTATGGAGTCTGCTTCCAAGAATGCGCTGAAGAGTGTCTTGCACTTTGTACAAATATGAGAATCAACTTTTGAGCTCTTTAGCTTGACTTCAGATGGTAAGCTTCCGATGGAGCTGAACTTGCTATTTGGATAAGTAATCAACTGTGAGCTTTAGGTTGACTCATGTAGTAAGCTTTTGATGGAGCTGAACTTGATATAAATAGGCATTGAACTTGTGCGCACGTGATGAAAAATGCTTCTTCCACCGTCTTAATCGTGGACGAGATATGTTCCTTTTTAATTGAGGAATGAAGATGTCCTTTGGCGAATTCTGCTAGTCAAATGTCCGTTTTGATAACTTTTTTCTGAGTAGACGTCAGACACGTAGCGTGTAGACTCAGAAATCTGATGGACTGAAGACACACACACATCTTCGTATGTTTTCACACTTAATATCACTGGTTGACGTTCGTTTATTGTACTCCTCACTATTGATCTCTATGAGTTCAATTCTATATTGTGCATGAGAGTGTGTGCGCGTGGAAAAATGTGATGATGATTTTACAAGCTAGATGAAGGTGAAGTATGACCTATTAATTACTTCCTATCAGCCTATCATCTTAGAGGACGGACAATCTTCTGATTTTATTAATCATTTATGAAAAGAATTAATTTAAAAACTATCGTTCGCACATTTAGCTTTGAGGTTAAAATGAATAAAGAATACGAAAAAAGTATTGATAATCTGTATAAGATCTACTAACCTTCTTTTCCCTTCGCAAAATTCTTTAAGAACACAATACACCACAGATATGAATTATTTTACCCACACTGAATTAACCCGTGTTGAATAAGGCTAGGCTGTAGGGATTTCTCTCCACACCACAATGTTGAAAAAATTGGACTCTTCTCTGATGACGTCTGCCGTATGTTATATTCCTAACACCCCCATATGTTCCATAATCTTGCCTGTGAAGTGAAACTCCGCCTCTCCTCACTAGCTAAGAGGCCATCTTGTTGATCCCCCTGTCAGCGCGTGTCACGGGCTGAAGTGGGCTGGGCTATCCGCCACCAACTTTCGTTTGTGTTGCCTATCAGTCTTTGTCAGACTGCACGGTGTTTGCTGATTGGCCAGTTAGACAAACTCACCTGTCCCCAAAATGTCACAAATTTGGCCATCCATGGTCTCTTGCATGTAAGCTAACATGTCCCTTTGTCATGCCGGGCTTATTGCATTCCATCTGGAAGCAAAGGTTGTTGTTCCGCGTCGAAGGCCTTTGATATCACTCTCCCAGAGTCATTGTTGCCGGGTCTATTGTATTGTGCGAGACGGTGACTGTGTTTTGTTCAAACAACGGCTTAGACTAATCTTTTGTGTCAGCCGCGCTCTCCTCATGAAACCAGACGTGGGAACTGAGTCAAAAGAATTTCTTTACCACCGATATAAGAACAAATGTGGTCCTATAGATACCAGTCGCGAGTAATAAAGATTACAGATGTGTTTAACAAGGTAGTAAACTGAATCAAAAGAATTTCTTTACCACCGATGAAAGGATAAATGTGGTTCTTTAGATACCAGATGCGAGTAATCAAGATTACAATTTGCAGATGAAATAGCAAAACGTGGGATGAAAGAGCACGATGTGAGAGAAACTAAAATAAGAAAGATGTAGGAAAAGATAGGGCGATAAGGCTTTGGCGCTCATTTATCACAACATATAGGGTTAGTAGTGATTAGAACGTGATGATGGTAAAAGATGATTCACACAAATAGACACAGATGAGATATTGATATTGTAGTTAATTAAATAGAAGAATGAACATGTGTAAAGCGTATCATGATGATGTGGTATGATACCTGTTACCAAAATGGTGAGTAACTACACAGTCCATGTGTCTCTAAATGCTTCACCCGGGTAGGATGATTCACATGGATGCATAGAATGTCCCAAGTTGTGATAAGTTATATCGAGTGGGGTATCTAAGTCGAGGACGTTCTTATGAAAACTTTTGTTGTACTGAGAACGTTGACGATATACAGTCCTTCACTGTTTGACAATATCTCTGTAGCGTTGATCAACAGTTAACAGTTGTGGTATGAAAAAATGTCTGTTGTCTAGTCTCCGAAGGGTACTGACCAGACTGGATATCTTCACGAAATGTTCTTGATAGGTAGACTCATTAACTTGAGTATGTAATCGTGATTCATGAAATATACTTTGGAGTAAACTGCATTTGGTATAAATATGAGAATCAGCTTTTGAGCTCCTTAGCTTGACTTCAGATGGTAATCTTCCGATGAAGTTGAACTTGATCTTTGAATAATATATTTAATGAAAACATCTGATCCTCTCTTGGCCATGTTTACAAATAACTTATTATTATTTTAACATAAAGTAATGTCTTTGTAACAAGGTGGGCCGGATGTTATGCATGTCTGTCCAAAATGTGTCGCACAGACGAGTAATCTCGTTATCTGTCGCTTGAGCACACACAATCCGTCTCTTTACCATCTTGGCAGAGAATGCACCCCGGCCTTATCAACGATTATACAACTGAACTGGGCCATTTTAACGTTTCTCCGTTGCCTGATGTCGGGCACACCCTAAATTAATCAACATGGTTGTCGGCTAATATTATCTTATCAGTTCCTTCTCCAGCTTGGATGAACGGGTAACCAAACAGACATGATGACTTATCAGTGAGAGGAGTGTAAGAATGTTTGAAAATACAAAATATATACTACATAGCAGAGAAAGAAAAAAGTGCTGACCACTGAAAAGCACGCAATCTAGTCAGTACAAGAAATGTAAACGAGTACTGCTGTAGTGGATAAGAGATCGAAAAGAGGTCACCCCCAATCCATCTTGTCACAGTAACGATGACTATGGTACATTAGCTGTTGTGTAACGTTGAGTCTGATACAGTAGCTGTTATGTTACGTTGACACTGGTACTGTAGGTGTGGCATCGCGTTGACACTGGTAGTGTAGATGTGGTATCGCGTTGACACTTGTACTGTAGGTGTGGTATCACGTTGACACAGGTACTGCAGGTGTGGTATCACGTTGACGCAGGTACTGTAGGTGTGGTATCACGTTGACACTGGTACTGTAGGTGTGGTATCATGTTGACACAGGTACACTAAGTGTGGTATCACGTTGACACTGGTACTGTAGGTGTGGTATCACGCTGACACAGGTACTGTAGGTGTGGTATCACGTTAACACTGGTACTGTAGGTGTGGTATCACATAACACTGGAACAATAGATGTAACCTCCCTACTGGTGTATTATACGTAGCAGGGGCGTACTAAGCGGTCGGGAAATAGGACAGTGCCGGAGGGCCCACAACAGTAATGGCCCACTCTCTCATATCCTTAATCAAATAAACAATTCCATGTAGCCTGGGGGCCCAGATCAGTATCATTCCACCCTTGACATGTAGTAATAATGCTCACTGCTAAGTTCGATGTGATTATAATGTCCACTCTGGTACATCATGTACGGTCGTTATGACCAATTCTGGTGCCATAGATTAGGCTGCAGTTTTCACTACACTAACTTAGATGTGGTTGTAATGTCCGCTCTGATTCACCTGATGTGGTGGTAACATCGACAACCAAACATCAAAGAAGACAGTAGGCGCGGCTGCGATGATTGACGCGAAGTCTGTTACCTACTCACGTGAACTGTTAAATCAGCTAATATTATTCTTCTCCCCCCCCCCTTTTTTTTTAGTGCTGTATTTTCACATCCAATACTCGTTGAGCGCATTCACGTTACATAACAACGTTTATATATATATATCTGGGAGCCGCGGTAGCATAGTGGTTATTGCACTGACTTCGTAGCTCAGTGGTCCATGGTTCGATCCCCAGCTGAGGTGGGATTTTGTTAAGGCCGCAAACGGCTCCTGGGTCGACCCAGCCCCGATTGGGTACCAGAGCTACTCTGTGAAGATTAAGGCGGCCGGCGTGATGCTGACCACATCACCAATAAGCCTCTACGGGCGTGTAAACGGGATCCTTTACCTCCCGTTATATATATATATATATATATATATATATATATATATATATATATATATATATATATATATATATATATATATATATATATATATATATATATATATATATATATATATATATAAAGCAAAGTGGAATCAATTTGTTGTTGCCCTACAAGACGCCACTAGGCGTGATGGCCACTGACTGCTTTGACGGTCGGCGGCTAAGGATCAAAGAAGAAGATATATATATATATAAAATCTAGAATGTGCTTCGCGACGGAGGTTTAAGACTGATTAATTATTGATTGGTGCAGATTTCGTTCAAGTAAGAGGATTAGGATAAACCTGAAGGAATAAGTAAAAACGTATGGCACGTTCATACATATATGTATATACAGGGAGAGATTGAGGTAATGGAGCGATTGCTGTTGGTAGGGAACGTATACGCCATGGAATAAGAATGAACTGGAAGACTAGCTGACACAGACGGTCTGTGTTTACTAAATAAGGAACAATACTCTCAGGACTAATTTGATTCACAGCACATTTACTTCTGAGTATTTATTGTCTGCAATTTTCTGCAGCAAATTCTGTATATTCGATTTATTAGTAGCTGCATGCTTTTAAATACTATAGAGATTTTGTAGGCCTTGATTATTATATATCTGCCGTAGATGCAGTATTTGTGCACTGATGTGAAGTATAGAGATTTTGTAGGCCTTGATTATTATATATCTGCCGTAGATGCAGTATTTGTGCACTGATGTGAAGTATAGAGATTTTGTAGGCCTTGATTATTATATACCTGCCGTAGATGCAGTATTTGTGCACTGATGTGAAGTATAGAGATTTTGTAGGCCTTGATTATTATATATCTGCCGTAGATGCAGTATTTGTGCACTGATGTGAAGTATAGAGATTTTGTAGGCCTTGATTATTATATATCTGCCGTAGATGCAGTATTTGTGCACTGATGTGAAGTATAGAGATTTTGTAGGCCTTGATTATTATATATCTGCCGTAGATGCAGTATTTGTGCACTGATGTGAAGTATAGAGATTTTGTAGGCCTTGATTATTATATATCTGCCGTAGATGCAGTATTTGTGCACTGATGTGAAGTATAGAGATTTTGTAGGCCATGATTATTATATAACTGCCGTAGATGCAGTCTTTGTGCACTGATGTGGAGTAGAGATTTTGTAGGCCATGATTATTATATAACTGCCGTAGATGCAGTCTTTGTGCACTGATGTGGAGTAGAGATTTTGTAGGCCAGGATGTGTAAGGGCCGTATGGTGTGTTAACTACATTATGAAGATTCATGTTTCGATGTAACTGTATTCGTCTAGATCTACGTGATGTTATAATTGTAATAAACCATGGTTAAAATATCATCAGACGTTACACCATTCCATGACTTGGTGTGTGCGCTACTGTGAGTGACTGTCCCAAACCACACTCACCTTCTTCACCATAATTAATTACATATAACATTTGGATTCTCCTTCACTAAAAAACACCATAATTATCAGTGGTGGACCAAACCAACGGGTCGTAACACCCACATTACATTCGCGTAACAAGAGGGTAAATTAGGTCAGATTCTGGACCAGTCATTACAAGTGGGAACACTGAACTGTGTTATGTTTGGCTGTGTGTGGGCGTGGCTTAATTCAACTGTACACAGGTATCAGCTGACTGCGCATATCCATCCTCATATCTTGGCGTGTTGTAGCAACTAAACTGACTTTATCAGTTGGTTTCCATATCAAACAGCTGTTATCTGATAGCGACATTGATGCCATAATTGTTGCAGTGCTTGTTCCAGTCTTTCCATATGCAGATTCAACTATAGGTGCAGTATTTTGGAGAGTTCGTCTGCACGTATACCTCAAGTGATTGCGGGGTTGCTGTGATCGGTTCCTGTCGTCTGATGCATTGTTGAGGACATACTGTACAGTGGCAGGGATTTGAAGACAAGGGATGAGAAGCAAATAGGAGACATAAAACAGAGTACACAGGAGCTAAGGGAAAGTTGCTTAAAAAGTACTACTGAAGTGAATAAGCTGCAGGAAAAAGTGACTAAACTTACAGGTGATTTATGTAAATCTAATTCTGAGCTTGCTTGTGTTCGAGCAAAATTAGACTCGGCATTGTGCAAAATTAAAGAGATGGAAGCTCAGATTGGGAAAAAAAATGGCGAAATTAGAAATCTGACTCAAAAAGTTCAAGAGAAGACGGAGATTTGTGGTTGCCAAATTAAAGAAAAGGATACCATATCCCTAGAGAAGGTTGATAGGCTTACGAATAGTCATGATATTGAGATTGAGAGGGTTGATAAAGAGAGAGTGAAAGAGTTAATGATGGAGAAAGACAAATTGATTAAAATTGAAAATTTGTTAGCAGAGGAAAGCTGCAAGGTCTTAAAAGCTGATAGTTTAAACAAAAGATTAAGTGAACAGATTGCACTTAGAGACATTGAGATTGCAGAAGCAAGAAGAAGAATATATGGTCTGCTTGACGTAGTATTGAATAGCAATATGTGGTCTTCTGTCAATGGTGACAGGGATAGACAGAAAGTTGCTTATCATCAGAACACTAAAGCAAAAAGCCAGCCTTATACACTTTTTGCGGATTCTACGGTCAAGAATGGTGGACATAGATCTTTCCGTGGGAGATATAACTTCTCACGCAATACAGATGATTCCAATGATAATGATTGCTGGCGGCAGAATAACAAAGGAAAATCTACAGTAATATCCAGTCCTGTAGATAAGGAAAGAAACAGTGCTAAATCTCAAGTCAGTGTGTTAAAAACCAACAGCGTATTTATTGACAGATCTGATAAATTGGTTACAAGTAACAAACATACTACTGCTTGTTCCATGAAGGAAACAAATGTTGTGAAAAAAAATAAAGAGATTGTCAACCCTTCTAGTCATACCCAGTCAAGGCAGTGTGACTCATTTTTTAAACACATTGCCACAAGCAAAGAAAAAAATAATTTTGATAGGAGACATAACCCTAAGGTTATAAAGTACCAAGGGAGTTCATCCTACGGTAACGTTTCTTCTCCCAAAAACAAGAAAAAATGTGACAGATCTCAACATTGTGATTCTAAAAGTTTAGAAAACTATAGCAGAAGTAATTATATGGAAGTTCATCAGTCTAGTAATAATTTTCTGCTAAAAAGTCAGTTCTATCTGATGGACATTGTTATCTGGGAAGAAGTATTAAGAATAACTATTGTAACTGGGATTTAAATCAGTACAACGGTGTTAATAGAGCAAATAACAATGCTCTCAACAGAAATTATACAGATCGCAACCAGGTTAGCTGTGCTCCACATAAGAGCAAGATTATTATTAATCAGAGTAGTAGGAACGGTAATAGGTTCTTAAATGCTTTTGCTTGTCATGCTGATAGGTTTGAGAGATCATCTCGGTCTTGTGAAGGTAGTAAATTTTTTTCAGCCTACCGCACTGACAACTGTGAATTATAGGTCAGGTTGTCCCTGGGACGTCTATGTTGTCTGCTATGTGACGAGAGTTGTTGACATCGCAGGAGGGCCACAACCTTACACCACGGAGTTCGGGTAATTGTGTAGTGAACTTTTCCGTGTTTCCTCATAATCTTACCATGGATTAAAATAGATATTTTCATTTGTATTGTCTCACAGCGAGCGACTTTGCGAGGGGAATCACCATTCTAATTTTACATTACCTGGGAGAGATGTAGATCACTGTGTACCATTTATCCATTCAAGCGAGCCTAGACAGTACGTTAACCCACCGTGTCATGATGTCACCTTGCGTGTTGATGAGATGTTCGCAAGACCTCGAAGGAATTTTTTTTTCTTTTTTAAAGGTCCTGTTTATTTTTTGTTCTGTTTACAAACACTGAATGTTATTGTATTCTTTAGTATAGAACTTTATATGTTGTTAATGAAATATTATGTAATCTTTGTAACATTTGATTGCCATAATTATTTGTTGGTTGTTACTTATATGACTGTATTTTAATTATGCATTAAATAATTTCTATGCACAAACTTATTTACTGAGACAATGTAATAGTCATTTTCATAGATAGTCCTGAGTGTTTATTCACTACTTAAAATTTTGTTTTGTTTTTTCATCATGGATTTGATACCATGTTTAATTAACATATTTATATACAGATTATTTGAATTAATTGTTTAGTGAAAGGTAATTTTAAACATAACTTGTATGTATTATTAATGATTTTTCGTTGAAGTTAAGGACGTATTCTGAAACTTGGTTTCCATTTTTTCTCAGTTATGACATTTGATAATTTAAACGATTCGTTTTTTGTCAGCTAGAATTAACTTAAATTTCCTATTAAATTAAGTGGGTAGAATTAACAGCGACGGCTGATACTCTTGTTCATTTAAAGAATTTAAATATCTGATTATAATACATAGTTAAGATAAATAATATTACACTTATATATATTTATAACTTCGTTTGTAGTTAACATTTTATTACCCAATGTGACGTTTCTTTGATGTATTTTTTTTTAAAAAAAAGAAGAGAAAAAAAAAAACTTACACGTTTTGATGTGTGTCTATTTAAAGATAAGATTATTTTTTATGTTACTCAGCTAATTTAATTGTTAGTTATTAATTATAGCTACATATTACTTAGAAATAAAAATACTATTTTTATTTAACCTAAAGAGAAGAAACATTTTTTGTATTGTAAATTTTTGGAAAATGTGTTTTGAACATTGTGATATTTATTTTTTTTTCTGCGCCAGCGCTAGATTGTATGTTAGGGTTACTATTATGTAGTGACATTAATTCTTTGAAAATGTTGTGATGTTTGGATGTATTTTTTGGTTGTTAGCGCTTGACTATGCGTCAATGCGGAACTTGTGTTATCGTTAATAATTTTTTGTTTGGGTGATATTTGATGTAATTTATTTTTAGTTATGTATAAGTTTATAATTTAGTTAAATTACTTATTATGCTGTGCTTGTCATAAGCTTTCTTTTTTGTGTTAGTATATAAATATACTTTAGCATTTTTGTATTTTACAATACGTTGTTATATTTGGATAGTTATTGTTAGGTGTTGTTACCAACTTTCTTTACATTTGCATCTTTACGTCATGTCTCTTTGTTGACTATTCGTCATTTCTTTACATCTTTTCTGTTGTCTTTTCAATATTGTCTGATATTTTGTTTATGCTTCCGTGTTTCATCTTTGATGTCATTCATACTTCTAGTATACTTTTTTCGTGTTACGCTATTTATACTTTCATTCTTTGTATTGTTAACTTAATTATGTGATTTTAGATAATGTAATTGGTTCTTATAGTTCTATTTGTTTTACATGTATGGAATTGTTGTCTTCATTGTCATCTTATGATTCTATTTGATTCTTATCATATTCCCATTTCATATTTTGTCTTTTCTCGTATGATAATTTATTTTCTGTTTAGTTTGTACTATGTATACTTAATTTGGGTTTTGTATTAGATTAATTTTTATTTTGGTATGCTTGAATGATTATGTTGGATGATTTAGTCGTTATCTTACATTTATTGATGATATTTTTGTAGATGTGCTATGTTCTCTTGTCATAGGTATATTTTTGTAGGTAATTGATAGAACTTCATTAATTTTTAAAAAAATTTTTGGGAATTAATTTAAGAGATATTTGATATAACTTCATTGACCGTTAAATTTTTGGTAGTTAATTTTTGTACGTATTTGATATAACTTCATTGACCGTTAAATTTTTGGCAGTTAATTTTCAACAAAAAAAAATGATATAATCATTTTTTTTCCCCTGGGAGTGTGGCAAACTGATAAGTGCAGATGTGATGAAAGGGAAATGATCTTGGGAAATACGTGTTGAGTAGAGTTAATTTTGGGTTAGAGTACTTGCTTACAGATTGGTATGGATTTGTTTAAAGATATCTCCTCTTAGTTTCGTGGAAGACAGTATGTCAGATAGCAGGTGAACTCTGGTCATAATGTACTGTTTCTGAGCTGTTTTTGAGTGATGTGTGAATAGCTCTCGCGGCTAGTGTCCGCAGGGATTTTTGAGAGCAGTGTTAAGAGAACAGTAGATTCTCGTGACTGTGTGAACGGGGTGTGTTCCCGTGGGTGCAGTGTATGCAGGGTTTTTGACTGAGGTGGTCAGCCCTAAGGTGGTTTTTGGATAATGTATGCCTGCGCAGGGCTATAGAGATTTTGTAGGCCTTGATTATTATATATCTGCCGTAGATGCAGTATTTGTGCACTGATGTGAACTATAGAGATTTTGTAGGCCTTGATTATTATATATCTGCCGTAGATGCAGTATTTGTGCACTGATGTGAAGTATAGAGATTTTGTAGGCCTTGATTATTATATACCTGCCGTAGATGCAGTATTTGTGCACTGATGTGAAGTATAGAGATTTTGTAGGCCTTGATTATTATATATCTGCCGTAGATGCAGTATTTGTGCACTGATGTGAAGTATAGAGATTTTGTAGGCCTTGATTATTATATATCTGCCGTAGATGCAGTATTTGTGCACTGATGTGAAGTATAGAGATTTTGTAGGCCTTGATTATTATATATCTGCCGTAGATGCAGTATTTGTGCACTGATGTGAAGTATAGAGATTTTGTAGGCCTTGATTAATATATATCTGCCGTAGATGCAGTATTTGTGCACTGATGTGAAGTATAGAGATTTTGTAGGCCTTGATTATTATATATCTGCCGTAGATGCAGTATTTGTGCACTGATGTGAAGTATAGAGATTTTGTAGGCCATGATTATTATATAACTGCCGTAGATGCAGTCTTTGTGCACTGATGTGGAGTAGAGATTTTGTAGGCCATGATTATTATATAACTGCCGTAGATGCAGTCTTTGTGCACTGATGTGGAGTAGAGATTTTGTAGGCCAGGATGTGTAAGGGCCGTATGGTGTGTTAACTACATTATGAAGATTCATGTTTCGATGTAACTGTATTCGTCTAGATCTACGTGATGTTATAATTGTAATAAACCATGGTTAAAATATCATCAGACGTTACACCATTCCATGACTTGGTGTGTGCGCTACTGTGAGTGACTGTCCCAAACCACACTCACCTTCTTCACCATAATTAATTACATATAACATTTGGATTCTCCTTCACTAAAAAAGTCGTTAATTATCAAATACTTTACCCTTTCTTTCGCGTATTGTTCAGTGCCGGGATATGGCCTGTCAGGAACTTAAACACCAGTGGCGTACTAAGGGTGTGCGGGGGCTGTCCGCTCCGGGTGACTGCCAGGAGGGGAGTGCCACGGAACACTTTTATGATAGTTAAAAGTTAGTTGCTTATCCTTTACAGGACGTGGCAATCAACCCCAGCTTTTATTGGCTGTTTGTGATTTTTCTAGGCAATTTTTTCATTCAGTAGTTTGCCATTGCTTTCTGAACGGTACGGCGCTTATACCATTGTTAAAAATCCACACAAAGCGATCTGCTACCAAACCGCCTGCAGCAGGTTTCGAACCTGGTATATCTGGATTATGAAACTGCGTTCATATACATTAGGCCACAGACGCCGACTTTATGATAGTACTTACTGTTAAAAATATACTTGCAAGTGTGTTTTTTTATGGGGAAGGGGGATGTCAAAGGTGTGATCCACCCATGTTGTCGAATGCTTTATGTTCCAAACATTGAAAATCTTATGGTCCCCCCCCCCCCCTTTTCTACAATTTGTGAAACAACAACAAAACATTAATTAAGACAGAAAGTATGTTTTTATTATTTGAATTGAAGTAACAATCACATGAAATGTTTGATTTAAAAAACAGCTATTCTCTAGATTTTACGATTGTGAAATACATGATAAGGTCCAAGAATTTTACAAACAGTCGCAAATTTTACATTTTTAATTTCAGTAAAATTCCCACATTTTACTCGCCCTAACTCACCACTATTGTCATGCATTTACAGACACCCATGGACTGGACAATGAACAGCTGGTCAGCTAGAAAGGTGGGAAAATACCAGTATTGCCATCATTACAAATCAAAATACTCGAACATGCAATTCGAAGTGGTCGTATATAAGTGGTCGTATATAAGTGGTCGTATATAAGTGGTCGTATATAAGTGGTCGTATATAAGTGGTCGTATATAAGTGGTCGTATATATTTAATTAAATTTTCATCATCCAAATTTTGTTTCTTTTCTTTTTAGTGCTCTGGTGGCCTGGTGCCCTAATCACGCGATTGGTGCGTTTTAATGAATTATCCGACCCTGCCTCGTGGTTCTATCGCGGGCTGTGGTTTTGTTTTCCTAACGACTTTTCCCATTATTTATTTTCATATCACTGTTTCACTTATATTTTGCTATCGGTACCCACCATTTTTAATTTCCAGCTCGTTGAACACTGAAATGGCGTATCCAGCAAAGGGGAAGAAGACACTAAACCAAATGCACCGGACATCACGGAAGGATGGATGACATAGCTTAGCTAGCGAGATATGTACCGCAAATTTGTAACAAAACAGATAAGTCCAAATGGAACTTGTAGAGACCGAGATGCACATCCAATGGAACTTGTAGACACCGAGCTGCACATCCAATGGAACTTGTAGTCACCCAGCTGCACATCCAGTGGAACTTGAAGTCAGCGAGCTGCATATCCAACGAAACTTGTAGTCACCGATCTTCACATCCAATGGAACTTGTAGTCACCGAGCTGCACGTCCAATGGAACTTGTAGTCACCGAGCTACACGTCCAATGGAACTTGTAGTCAGCGAGCTGCACATCCAACGGAACTTGTAGTCACCGAGCTGCACATCAAATGGAACTTGTAGTCACCGAGCTGCACATCCAACGGAACTTGTAGTCAGCGAGCTGCACACGCAACGGAACATGTAGTCACCGAGCTGCACATCCAATAGATCTAACCGTTCGTTCATTCGTTGATTAACATTCAGCTTCCTTGTTAATTCAACTTAACAAATGGACGAAACGTTCTGCTGTACTGAGCCACCCTCTCAAGGTATTTCCTCTGTATCCCGTTAAAGTCTGTCTAGAACTATATAATTGTTACGGTATTTTAATTGGCATCGTCTGCTATAGGTTGGCAGCGTGCAATTTTAGGGGTTACAGCATTTAATATAATGTAAACAATTAGTATACTATTGAACGCTATACACCCGATCGATTCATGACGTGTTGGCGTCGGTAAGGTCACGCTGGGTGACTAGGTTACCGGACCCCTTTTTGTGTTGACCGTCGAACTGAATAGACGTGTCCTCTAATCCTTCCAGTGGTTGGGCATGATATTGCCGCATATCTGTTATTACAGTACGGACATGGGTCAGTCCAATATTATTATGAAGAGAGGAATTTATTGAGGTTAGTAAATTAACTAAATTCAAGGAAGGAAGAATTAATAGTCCATATTCGTTTATATTGCCAGACGCATAATCTCACTGTCGGCCGTTGGGTTTCACCAACCGCGCGTACATATAGTTATGACGTTCTGACTATAGTAATTCATATTATTGGACAAGGACAGAGATGCATAGATAGCATCTACGATGTAGGAACCAAATGTAATATATAATGTTTTCTTTTCATGATCAATCTCTATGGATTGTCTTACGTGTAAAAATGTATATTAAAAATGTGTGGACTCGAGGAAGGACAATTGAAGTTCACAATTCAAGTATTGATATTGTTCACTACGTTATAACCCATATTCGCATGATCATCACCAAAAGCACGATGAAGAATAATTGAATGAATAAGAGAAAAACCAAAGCAATGCAAAATGGCCAGAGATTTATAACTGATTTAATAATAATAAAGGGAGCCGCGCTGGTGTAATGGCTTCGGCGTTGTACTGGCGACCAGGTGTTCATGGTTCAAACCCGGGCGTCAGCGTTTGAAGAAATGTTTACGGCCGGAAATTTGACTGAATAGCCTGAACGGCTCCTGTGATAAACCCTCTGTGGATGGGAAGGAGCGAAGCTCCTGACCGGGTTGGAAGGAAAGTCCTCAGGTTCCCCAGCCTCGCAATGACATGTCATTGGGCCGAAGGGCTGAAAGCCCAAATGCCGCTGGTTAAGAAAAAAAAAATAATAATAATAAAAAATGGAACAATATTCTACAAGATATAACCCAGTGTTAACAGAGGAGAAAACCGGCTTGCAACAACTGCTGCAACAACGGCAGCAACAACTGGTGGCCAGTGTTGGGGAATCGACAAAAATTTTTTTTCTCTGTGACCGAAATCTCATTCATAAGTACAAAAGTTGTTTACGATTGCAAGAAAATCACGTGATTACATAAATATGACGTGACACGCATAACTATGAGAGGTCCATCTGAATGTCACATAATCGTGTGTAGATACCCCACTTCGAAAGGACAACCTTCAACGCATTCCAAGTTTGATGAAAATTACAAGATCAAAGAAGATCGGAAGATGAAATACCGTTATCTGCCAACGAGGAGCAAGCAGTTCTAGACATTAGTCCAGCCCGTTGGTGAAAACAGCATCGATCGGATCATTAAAAAGATAAGTCAAACTGTGACGGTTGTCATTGAACGAACACATTGCTAAGTCCATTTCGCATTTTCGTACAGGCATGTTTAAATATGTTCAATGTATTCTTTGTTTCCCACTGTATGTTTTTGCTATTAACTTGTGGGTGGTCGGTGCGGCGGATTAAAACCAATTCTATGGCTCCCTGGATGCCCGAATTGATTTTAATTGTTCCTTAAGGCCGTTAAACAATCGCACTTACCGAAGGACTCCATTGATGAATTCTGCCGATGGGCTTGTCTGTTCGTATTTGCCATTGTTTGACAATATATGTTAGCTGTGCAGTGTTGTAAATTAATGGTGTATTTGATCATATTCAGTTTTATTTTATTCAGTTTTGTATCATGTTTGTAACCTATCTCGTCAATCCTGACCTAACTATTTTTTATTTATGAATATGTATATTTTAAAGTTTGTCTATGAGTCCATGTATACGTCATTATTTCTTGTGTACGTAGATTCAGTCTCCATTTGGTTTTCTCTTTGACCTATCGATACTTCCGGTTTGTTCTGCTTATTTTATAAATTCATTTTTTTATTTGTGAAATGTCATTGTCGTATCGTACTACTGTTCTGTAATCCTTGGTTGATGAATTGTTTTGTTTGTCTTCATCTCATACATTATTCATATAATACTAATATTATAATTTGTTCAACAATAAGATTGTAATTGAATTTAATTAATTTTTATGAAATTTGATGATGACTCAGGGACTTTGCATCAATTTGCAGTAGTAGTTCAACACACTAGTGATGCACTTTGGATATGATGACTAGGGCATAATAATATAATAGATATTGATAATTAAATATAAATTTATGGTCTGCCTTGAATATGACAGACATATTATATGTTCATTAGTACATTTTCCCAGTACTACATTCTGACTTAGCACATATCATTTATTGAATAACCTAATTATATTGGGACAATACCCATAATTATTAAATACTGATATTAAGTGCATGATATAATTTCAGCATCTTAAATAAATAAATATCATAACCATTTATGATATATATTATTGGGTACATATAATATTTTTACAAAATATTATATTTATTGGTGGAACTTACAAATAAAAGTTCAATAATATTATAATTATTTAGAGTGACTATTCATACGTTGAGTAAGTACAATAATTACTTAGATTTTATTGTTGATTACTATAGATCGGTTATTACTTACAAAATTAACGTCAAGAATGCTTACCTTGGATCATTTCATTAAAATTGGAAAAGATTGTAATAAAAAGGGAAGCACATAGAGAATTGCTTACGAGTTGATTGACTCGGGGAATCATATATATATATAGTTACTATGGATATTTTTGATCATTTTCTCCGGGAGGGAGATAGATTACGTTTGGGGGGTTGTAGCTGTGAGGAATATGCCATAGAACATTTTTTAATTCAAATGAGTCAGGATCTTGAGGAATTCGCTTGGCATAGGTGTGGATATAGCCCTTCACGGGAGAAAGCAGTGAGACTTTATAAATTATTATCCACTATTTTTTATGAGGAAAGTAAAATGACTACTCAGGACTGTAGTAGTGTTGAGTTGAACGAGTTAAAGAAAACCATAACAAAGCATAAGGGTAGGGAGATTACCCTTACTAATGAACTAATACAGCAAAAAGAGGAATATGAGAAGAGGTTGTTAGCATTAGATTTTGAAAATGCTGTATTAAAGAATAAAACGACGGTGTTGATGGAAGATAATACTAAATTTCATGACTTCTCTCTTAGTCAGAAGAAAGAGTAAGAGGATGAGGTGACCTCCTTGAAACAGATGTTGGATGACCAGATAGGTAAGGTGAACTTTTCCACGCATGAATTGGAACTACTGCGTGAAGAGAATGATAAATTTATTATTGAATCTCAGAGAAGTAATGAGACAGTTAGGGGTTTATTTGATAACACTAGTCAACAACCAAAATGTACCAGAAATGAAAATAGCTGCTCTTAACTAATTTTGGTGTGCTGAAAACGAAAATGACATTAAAAATTTTTGATTGGCTCTAGTTTTCAAGATATATGCTACTAGTTTATTTAATTACGGTCAATTTATATATATGACGCAACTGTTGTGGGCGATTGCATAATTTTTTCTAATGACCAATAAAAATATAACTAGAAGTTGATGATGCAATCCTACCTATGATTACATCACCTTTGTGTATAAATATCTTATCTCTGATAAAATGTTGCCATTAGTTAGTGCATTTGTCCTTATCAAAAGTATCGTAGTTAGAAATGCATAGGACATGTGTGAACAGTGCTAATAATTTCTGTTATATATGTGGTGAGGTGACATTTGTATCACAAAAACGAAATATAACTAAAGTGATTAAGAAGACGTACAGTTTGTATTTTGGCTGCAGAATAGGAGATCAAGATAAGAGCTGGGCGCCACACATATGCTGCAATACATGTGCAGCACATCTTAAACTGTGGTTGACTGGCAAAAGGCAAGCTATGCCTTTTGCAGTCCCAATGATTTGGAGAGAGCCCACTGACCATCTCAACAACTGTTACTTTTGCATGGTCCCTCCAGTTGGGAAAGGCATATCAAAGAAGAAAAAATGGACTCTGGAATATCCAAACATCCCCTTTGCAATACGTCCGGTACCACATGGCGATGACCTATCAGTTCCCAAAGTGCCAGAATCATTTTCAGCTGCTTCCACTGACGAAGAAGAGGACATTGGTGGTCCTGAACCATCAACCTCAAGCGACCCAAATTTTGAGCAAACTACATCCACTAAACCACACTTAATAACCCAAGGTGAACTGAATGATCTTGTAAGAGATCTGAATTTACCGAATTTTGGGTTCCAGATTGCAACAGTGGAATCTCCTGGCAGAAGATGTTACAATTTCTGTGTATAGGAACCGCCAGAAGCCGCTTATTACATTCTTTTTCAAAGAGGGTGACCTTTCTGCGTGCCACAACATTTCTGGTTTAATGGCAGCCCTCAAAATCAATTACATACCGGAAGAGTGGAGGCTTTTCATTGATTCATCCAAGACGAGTCTTAAAGCTGTTTTGTTGAATAATGGTAATGTGTTACCGTCAATTCCAGTTGGTCACGCAGTTCATATGAAAGAAACTTATGAAAACATTAAGCAGCTTTTGAAGTGTATAAACTACGATCATCATCATTGGTCACTTTGCGGTGACTTAAAAGTGGTCGCTCTTTTGCTTGGACTACAGGGTGGATACACCAAGTACTGTTGCTTTCTCTGTGAGTGGGATAGCCGTGCACGAAGTGACCATTACATCAGAAGACATTGGCCAATTAGGCAGTCATTGCATCTTGGCAGTAAGAACGTTGAGAACCCAGCACTTGTCGACACCAGCAGAATTTTGTTGCCACCCTTGCACATTAAGCTGGGTCTCATGAAAAACTTTGTCAAAGCAATGGGGAAAACAGATGAGGCTTTCAAATACCTCAACAGAAAATTTCCAAGACTGAGTGAAGCTAAAATAAGAGAAGGAGTATTTGTTGGTCAGCAAATTCGAAAACTTCTTCATGATGACGAGTTTCTTTGCGTGTTGCATGGCAAGGAAAAAGCAGCATGGCTAGCATTTAAGTCAGTGGTGGACAATTATCTTGGAAACAACAGATCTGATAATTACAATGAAATTGTAGAAAATCTCCTTCTGAAGTACAAGAGTCTTGGCTGCAACATGTCTTTGAAAATTCATTTTCTGGATTCTCATCTGGATTTCTTTAAGTCAAACTGTGGTGCGGTCAGTGATGAGCATGGTGAACGATTTCACCAGGACATTGCTGCTATGGAGACAAGGTATCAAGGCAATCGGAGCCCTTCAATGCTTGCTGATTACTGTTGGACTGTGACAAGAGACACCTCATCGATTGATTACAAGAAGCAAGCAAAGAGAGCTCGAACAGCGACTGAATAATGACGGAATGGGTTCAAATGTGCCTTTTTAAAACATGATATGTGAACTTAAAATAATGTTTTTATTTTTTCTATCATTTTATGTTGAAATATCAATTAATTGATTATGTAATCACAATTTTTATAATGCTAAAGTAGAAAGACTAGCTGTTCACCCCAGAGAATTAAACAAGCATACATTATTTGTTTTACTGTAATGTAAATTCGTCATTTAAAAAAAATCCAGAGCCAATTGGAGAATTTCATTATGAGATTTGAAATCAGCATGTCAAAATCAATAAGAAATGGTATATTTAATTTCTGGTACAAATAACTTTTGAAAATTTGTTGACTAGTGTAATTTGAGATTAAAATTTGACAAGTTGAGGTCCGATCATGAATCTTTGATCTTGGAGTATGTTAAGTTTAAATCAGGAGGTGAGAATGGTGATATTGAATCTCACAAGGACAATAATACTTCATCCATGAGTGATGATTGTCTCATTGATGACAAAGTGACTGCATTAGAAGAGTTACTCTTGAATGAGAAACAGAGATCTGCTGAACTGGATAGGAAAACAAAACAACAGATCTATGAACTGTCAACAGCATTGATCACACTCTATTCTTCATGGGATAATGAGAAGAATATAAACACTAACTTGTATAAAATGAATAAAAGGCAGAGGCAGCAGATTACATTACTGAATTCAGAATCTGTTAGATTGAGAAAAAGAGTTGATGGTTTATTGGATGTCGTATTGAGTAAGAAAATAGTGTTCAATAGAAGTGATGATAAACCTATTACACGACATGCCGTCAATATTATGGGTGATACTAAGGTATCAACACACCCAGCGAAGATTAGGAAATCATTTCGAGGCAAGTACACCTTCCCTCGACAACAGAATACTGCTAATTCTGGGAATAAATCTTGGCGGAAGGATCAGATTGAAACTGATCCTAAGAAACCTTTTGAAGTTGAGAAAAAGGGAAAGGATTTTCCTAATGAAAATAATAATGTTAGGGTTAAGATGAACCTACATAATAAAATTAAGACACATAAATCTGTCAGCAAGGTATTACTTCTGCCTAACAAGCAGTCATGTTCGACATGCATGAAACCTACTACCTTGGGTACTGATAGGTATCATCCTAACTTCAGTCAGGATGATACATCATCCAATAAAAATACAACTTCTATGGTTAAGGAGAGATTTAATTCTAGTTATATGACTAGAGATACATATCGTCATTGTTCACAATTTCGTGACAATGATACTACATATATTAGGAAAAATGCGTATTCTCGCACCGTGTTAGTGCGAAATCTGCCACAGGAAACTACCTGGCAGTCACTTGGTAACTTCTTTAATTACACAGCAGACGTTAGGTTCGTGCGTCTGTTGCCACCTACCAACAACAGGTATGGTGAAGCTTTGGTTACATTTCGTAACAATCGAGACGCTCATTTGGTTATCGAGCGTGACGATGGTGTTTATTTTCATCACCGTTCTCTAAAATTGCAACTATTAACTGATTCTGCGTTACGCAGATAACATTTTGCAGTAACACTTTGATCATATTTCTTTGATGACTCAGCATTGTCAGTCATCATTTCTTATCTTTAATATTCATCTATCCTAATATAGATTGATTTAGTGATTTTTTCTTCTCGAAAAACATTTTTGTTTCTTGACATCTTCAAATTTGTACACATGTTTTCTGTCTTATTTGTTTTTTACCATGCCTACAAGAAACAGTAATGTGGTTATTGGTATTAACTATGCTCAGCCCAATACAGCATAAGTTAACTTGTCATCTATCACGGCTGTTTTGTCATCTCTGTTAAAAAAAGACATGCCGGTGAAGGTGACATGGACTGGTGAATGTGATAAAATATTTCGTAAAATAATTGATATCTTCTCACATCCACCTATTTTGAGACTACCTGATGCTTCCAAAAAGTTTATCCTCCGTACAGATGCGAGTAATTACGGAATTGGCGCTTATTTGCTCCAGTATCATGATGACGTCCTCCATCCCACATTGTACGTCTCACGGAAACTTAAGCCACCAGAAGTAAAATACCCCACAGTCGACAGGGAGTTACTAGCTGTCATCTGGGCGATCACAAAGCTCGAGAAGATCTTACTAGGAGCACCTTTCGTGATCCAAACGGATCAGAAGGCAGTGGCATCACTACGTCGTGCTAATCACAAGAGCCCGAAGCTGACAAGATATGCCATTCTTCTTCAGCCGTTCAACGTTACAATCGAGCATATTTCAGGAACAGAGAACATCGTCGCAGACGCACTCTCCAGAAATCCTTTGGATGTCGAGTGATTAACACTGACACTCTTCTAATACATCAACCGAAATTACGTTTCACAAAAGACTTAATCCTATCGTTGAACTCTCGACATGGAGATGAACCTTCGACGACAATTCAAATAAATAATTATTAGAGACATACTTTATACGAAATGAACAAAATCAAGAGACAAGGTGTTCGTATTTACGCCGGGACTTTGGTTAGTGTCCATTCAGGATAAAACTATTTGAAACAATTTCGGAAATAATACGTGAAGTCCAGTCGAACTAATTTCGGTATGTGACATAAATTATTGGACGTTAAGAAGATCTACATTTATTCTGAATCAGAACACTTGAACAGTTTTTTCTAATGGGAATTCACAAGGATCAGGACTACGGATGGATCGTCATGTCCAATGTTAATTAATTTTAACTTAGTAGTTAAAGTAATGGAAATTAAAATGAAATGTGAGAAAAAGATAAAAAAATGAAATATGAAAAAAAAAATGAAAGAAATAAAAGAAAACTCACACAATCCTTAGATAATATTCTTCGATGTAATTATGAATTGCATAATTATATTGCATACTTGATAATTATGTTGACACATTACATATTAGTTTATTATTTATTTAGTTAAGTTAGATAGGTATCAACCACTTAACACATATAATTATTGTCAAACACACATAACTAAGTTAAATTTATACGTTATTTTCTTTCTCTACTTTACTTCTCATTTGGTTTTTTCTTTTTCTTTTCTTTTCTCATGACATCATCTTTCATTTTCTTGCATTATATTTTTAATAACTTGATTCCTAATACACACTTAATATAATTAACTAGTTTAATTTTAATTAGTTAGATTAGTCTTGACATGACATATCATTACGACAGACTTTAACTTAATTGGGTAATTAAATATTAACATTAGACATTTTCTTTTAGCTAATATAACATTTATGTATAACATTTATGTATAACATGATAGTTAGTATATTATATGACTGTTAGTTATTCGACATGACCAAGACACTGTTCTAGTCAGAACATCGTAGGCCATATGTCGCAATTTTGTTAAATTTTTGAGATTATTCATTCAGATAAGTTTTGAAGAAAAAAAATCTATCGATTTTTTTTCCCCCGGTGGACAGGGAATTGTTACGGTATTTTAATTGGCATCGTCTGCTATAGGTTGGCAGCGTGCAATTTTAGGGGTTACAGCATTTAATATAATGTAAACAATTAGTATACTATTGAACGCTATACACCCGATCGATTTATGACGTGTTGGCGTCGGTAAGGTCACGCTGGGTGACTAGGTTACCGCACCCTTTTTGTGTTGACCGTCGAACTGTTTAGACGTGTCTTCTAATCCTTCCAGTGGTTGGGCATGATATTGCCGCATATCTGTTATTACAGTACGGACATGGGTCAGTCCAATATTATTATGAAGAGAGGAATTTATTGAGGTTAGTAAATTAACTAAATTCAAGGAAGGAAGAATTAATAGTCCATATTCGTTTATATTGCCAGACGCATAATCTCACTGTCGGCCGTTGGGTTTCACCAACCGCGCGTACATATAGTTATGACGTTCTGACTATAGTAATTCATATTATTGGACAAGGACTGAGATGCATAGATAGCATCTACGATGTAGGAACCAAATGTAATATATAATGTTTTCTTTTCATGATCAATCTCTATGGATTGTCTTACGTGTAAAAATGTATATTAAAAATGTGTGGACTCGAGGAAGGACTTATTACGTCAATTGAAGTTCACAATTCAAGTATTGATATTGTTCATTACGTTATAACCCATATTCGCATGATCATCACCAAAAGCACGATGAAGAATAATTGAATGAATAAGAGAAAAACCAAAGCAATGCAAAATGGCCAGAGATTTATAACTGATTTAATAATAATAAAAAATGGAACAATATTCTACAAGATATAACCCAGTGTTAACAGAGGAGAAAACCGGCCTGCAACAACTGCTGCAACAACGGCAGCAACAATAATCCATATGTGTTTTTGGTCCCAATCTATTTCTCTTATCCTGGGAATTGCAGAACAAGAACTGTTTTCTAACGCCATTTGCTGTTTTCTAACGCCATTTGCTGTTTTCTAACGCCATTTGCTGTTTTCTAACGCCATTTGCTGTTTTCCTCAGTGTGTCATATCCAGCTCCAGCGTCTTTTTCTCACCCCCATTGTTCCATTGGTATGTGCCAGGTTCTTTTCCACTAGTTTCACATTTGTGATCTTGTTGAAAAAACAAACAAACAAAAACACAAAAAGTAATACGTCTTACTAAGAGAAAGGACAAGGAAACCTACGTTGCGGCCACAAGGCTTTCGTCAGGGACAGACAGACAAAAGACAGAAGGGAAAGAAAGTGAGAATTAAGTGGACAACATGAAACTATAGGAATAAGAGACAAATACTCCCTGATAGTGTCACATGTTGAAGCGAAAATGGCCGCTACTGAACCGGAAACCGGAAGTGAATAGTACATTGAAACTATAAATAAAAAATAATGAAAACAAGGACTGGAAAACCGAGTGGGGGAAAAAGTAATACACATTGAGAAAAAAAAATGGGAAGTCAAGGGTGACCGCAGTCATAATAGAACTGGGGCTAGATAGAAAAGACGCCTCAGACAAAAGATTGCTGGGTGTTCAAACCATTGGATTTTTTTCCATTTTACCCCCGTCTTACGGCAGTTCTCCTCGTGTACTCATAGTGATCTTGTTATACCATTTGAATCCCCCTATTCTGTGCTGGCATCCATTTATGAAAGTATGCAACTTCTTAGTTGGATCTAAGCGTGTTGATCGATAAAACACTTAGTACTTTGCCTTGAATGACACTTGAATATGTTCTGTAGGAACACTGATATTTGTTTATGTCTTTAAATAGTACTAACCTGTGCCCTGTTTAAGGTTTTTGCCACCACGGGCCATTTATACCCATTTGCCTCCATTCCTATTCTCCCCAGTAAAATTATTGTGTTTGCTTACTGTCGTGAAACATTCTAAATACACATATATAAATTAAAAGGTAAATGTAAAGCCTACCAAATAAATTCAATAAAAGAAAAGAGAAATGGTAAAAGTACAGTGCTGTCACAATGGCGTACAAAAATCCCCCTTGTTTTCTACTTCGTCTGCAAATTGTAACGTTTCCACGTTGATATTAAAGCCTATAGCAGCATACACGCGTTTCCACAACACAATAAACCGTGTACTGCATTTCTAAGAAAACCTTGAGATACGCAAGCTGATTAATGACCTAAATTAATAATAACATTAATTACACTACGTTAACATAAACGGAAAGACAGATGAACTTAGGATAGCGAGGGAGGGCTGAAAGCAGGAACGCATGCAACACTAACCCGCGTCTCGCGATACAAAATTATTGCCATCACACGTGTAAGGCCACAAGGACTAACTGTTTTTCAAATCGACAGTGATAAAAAACACTACCCATACGAGAGTTAGGTTTAAAAAACCTGAAAAATGCTTATTAGGAAATATGACATTATACTGGTTTACGTTTGAAAGCCTGACAGTACCCAGACACCACATCAATCGAAGTGAACGGGTGGTAGAAGAAAATGCATATTTTGAACGCAGCCCCTTGGCCCCATAAAATTTATATAGTTGGGTTCCTTAGGACTTGCTGACAAAGAATATGTTAAGTGTTACGCAAATAGTCTAGGAATTAACAAATTATAGCCAAAAGAAAATAGTGAGGGTGTCAGACAACACCAAAAAAAATCGCACAGTGGCATGTTTTGGAACCACTATTTTACGGGAAATGGGCCACCATGTAAAAACCTATTTGATTGGATAGAAGTAAATGTAAGGCTAAACACGATTAGTCGGGCTACAAATACTAATTGTTGTTGTTAGGGGAGACGGAAGGAAGGGTACTTTTTTCAAACGCTTGTGTAAACATGGCTCGATTGGTTAGACCCGCCAATATAGGCAATTAGGAGCGTCAGTTCAGTACCACATGTTAAAATAAACTTACTCAGAAACAGTGCGTTGAAAGCCAGTGCATATTTTTCTAAATAAAAGCCTGGGATAGAGGCAGATCGGAATTTGTGCCATTATTCATCGCCAATCAACGTATCTGGGTATTATTTCCATGAATTGTGGTAAGCTTGATATATTCAATATCTTTTTAATGAAAATTGAATGTAAATTGATAATTTATGTCTGTATATGTGTGTGGTTCAGTAGCCAACATGAGGCAAAGCCTAAATATTGCTCCAACCTGAATAGAAGGTGTCGGAGAAAAGTAAAACTACATGGAATTGCCAAACAGTACACTGACACCTATCTTATTGACTAGAAAGAACTAATGCTGGAATTGCAGAGGCGTAGTAACCATTAGGGAGGAGTATACTGGTGTAAATTGTTTCAGATGAAGCTGGCAGTTGGCCTACCGCTCTGAACTCAGTGTTTGTTATGTATTGTGTTCAGTGTGGAAATAGATTATAGATTAGTTCTGAAATAGGAGGTACAACCTTCTTGTTTCAGGGACTGTGGTCCTAAAGTTATTGAGCAGCACCTGGTCGGAGCTTTGCTGAATCTAGAGGCTGACAGCATACTCCTGGGTCCAGATAGCGACCAGTGAGGTGTCTCCAGAACACAGGGAAGCCATCGAGCAGAGGAGTCTTTTCCTGCCGCCATCACGAAAGTTAAGCTTATGTGGCCAGAGGAGCTCAACATTATGTGTCCCCTCTAAAATTGACATTATAGTAAAACAGAGGGACAATACATTGTGTAAATTAATAGGAACTGTGAACTTTTCCCCATACTATTTCCAAATTAAACAAACACGTGAAGTCATGATGACAAATAACAACATAGCTTGAGAAACAAAACCAGTATTACCTCATAGTACTACTACAAAACTGACACACATAGGATAATACTCATAAAATATGTCACTACAAGGTTCATCTTTATAAATTATGTACATATAAATTGTGATTACATTGATTGTGATTCCTGGTTCACTGTGTAGTTGAATCAGGATATCTATTAGTGACAGTAATTAATACATATATATTTGACCCTAGACATTCAACGTAGTCATCACAATATTCCAGAATAATTCTGACTGAGGTATAAATGTGGTAGCAAGTAAGGTTATCTGTAAAACACTACACCTATTAGATACAGATACCTTCACAGCTGATCTCAGTCAGTACACTAAGTCTCCTATAAATATTTATAACATCCCACTTTACCACATATATTGGGGTCTCGCTCCCGGGATATTGAACTTTCTCCTATTATATATATATTGGGAATAATAAAGAAGTAAAAGGTATCCTTGGGTGAAAATAAATAAGGTTGAGCTCTCAGTGCCTGTGTTGTCCTGAGTTAATTAGTCATAGATAAAATTGTTTAGTTAAATATTTTATACTTTTACCTGTTAGAAAATGGCGGACCTGGCCAAATTTCGATCTGCTGCTGTGCAGACTGCAAAAGAGTTAGGAATGGACGGGCAAATTATGATTGCTTATGTCACTGCTGAATGTGACAAATATATTGAACGCGAAGAAAGAAGATTAGAAAAAGAGGCCGAAAGAAAGTTAGAGGCTGAAAAGGAAATTAAGAAGTTACAATTTGAGGCTGAGGCTGAGACTAAGAGGCTGCAGATTGAGGCTGAGGCTAAGAAATTGGAAGCCGAGGAAAAAAGATTGACTGCAGAAAGAGAAGAGAAGAAATTGGCTGCAGAAAGAGAGGAAAAAAGATTGGCTGCAGAGAGGGAAGCAAAAAGAGAGGAAAGAAGATTGACTGCAGAGAGGGAAGCAGAAAAGGAGGAGAAGAGATTACAAAGGGAACATGAGTTACGACTAAGGGAGTTTGAGTTTCATTGCCATGCTCCTGAAAATGGTGCCAGTCCCTTTGCCTCTGATGCCACTGCTAGTCAGGGAGCCTCAACCTCAGCTATGAATTTTCATTTAGATCATTTTGTTGAGAAAGACGATGATATTGAGAGCTATCTAAATAGATATGAACTATTAGCTACCACGTATGGGTTAGAGAGAGAAAGGTGGAGCTTAAAGTTATCTCAAGGGCTTCGTGGGGCAGCTTATGAAGTTTTTGCCAAAATGAACAGAGGTGATCAAGAAAATTATGACATGCTAAAGCAGGCTCTTTTGTTAAGATAGGAAAAGAACGCAGAATTTTATAGGAAAAAATTTAGGAATGCTAAACTACTGTCAGGTGAAACCTATCACCAGTTCTCTGCACGGATAGAGACATACTTGGAGAAATGAACTTCTCTGGGGAAAACCCAAGATCTTAAGGAAATGATCCTTATAGAACAATTAAGAGAGTCCATGGCTCCAGACCTGAGAAAGTTTCTCATGGAACAAGGTGCAGAGAGACTGGGTGAGTTATTAAATGTTGCTGAAAGGTATCAAGCAGCTCAGGCAGAGATATCAGGTAATAAGAAAAAACAGGTAGAAAATTTTAGGGCACCACAGAACTTTAATAAATTTGATCCTAGAGATCAAAACAAAGGTAAGCACCAGTTTGATAGGCCACGGTATGACAATAAAAATAAAATCCCACAATTCGATGAAAGGAAATATGATGAAAGAAAATCTTTCAACCAAGGAAAAAGGTGGTGTAAGAATTGTCAGATGAACAATCATGACACTGACCATTGTAGAAGGAAACCTGTGTATATGGCCACCCTTCAGGTCAGGTCGACCTCAAGAAAGGAGGAGGATATTATGTTAGATACCACTCCAGAAGAGATGAGGAAGGCACAGGCTGGGGATAAGACCCTCAAGCCTTGTTTCAGGAAATTGTCAACTTGTCATACAACTCCAGGCAAGGGAGATTTTTACATGAAAAACAAGTTGATGTACAGGAAGGCCGGAACTAGATCCCATGGTCACGGACAGTTGGTTCTTCCAAAGAGATATAGGGCAGAATTAATAAGGAGCCTACATGTGAAACCAGATGGGGACCATGAGAAAATTGGTACCATCATCCAAAAGGTGGCTCACAATTATTATTGGCCCAAGGCAAGATGGGACATTGAGAATTTTGTAGAAAGGTGTAGCATAGCACATGAGGGAACACCCACAAATGGGAACAGTGATCAGGACCTGGACACGCCACGGGGCAAACGCAGGCCTAACACTGAAAAGAAAAATAAATTAAATAAAGTGGACGAAATGGAATGGGAAGCCCCTTTTCACGGACAAGCTTCAATTAACTGTTTTACAATGGCCACTATGCAGCGAGTGCAGAAAGATGTCTTACCCCAGGATAAGCCGAAAATCCCTCAATCGGACTTAAACAAACTGGAGGAAGAGGATGTAGAGAGGAAATCTCTCATCAAGAATTTTAAGTGGGGAGAAAGCCCCAAAAGAAAAATTGGTAGCGGTCGTTTTGTGCATGATAATTCAGGGAAGAAAAATCATCACTATAGAGCTTTGAGTGGAAGAGACCATACCGGTGCATGGACAAATAGGTAAACAAAATTAAAGGTCCATATGTAGCTCTGTTAAGAACGTGGACTGATGAAAAGGCAGAGGAAAATATTACATCCTCATACCAATATGTGAATGAGCTGACCACTCGTTTAAAAACTGGCTGGAAACTTGCCAATGAAAATTTGAGACAAGCCAGGAAGATACATGCTGCCTATTATTACCGGAAAGCTAAAGACAGAGATTTGGCTGTGGGAGAGAAGGTACTGCTTCTTCTACCCGGCAGTCAGAATAAGTTACAAATTGGATTGCAAGGTCCATATACAGTTCTAGAGAAGGTGTCTAGAACCAATTATAAGATAGATAAGAAGGGGAGAGAAAAAATCTATCATGTGAATCTCCTGAAGAAATATTTGGAAAGAGAACATCAGGAAGAGACACACTTGTTGACCTTGTCCATTGCCATGGAGATGAAAAAGGAACCCCTTTCATCATTTGAATATCCATTACACCCCTGTGAGACAGCGGCACAGGTGAAAATCAGTACACATTTAAATAAAAATCAGAAAGAGAGAGTGCAACAGGTTCTAGATAATCATACAGAGGTGTTAACGGACCGACCGGGGCATACAAACTTATTGGAATATGATATGAAACTGATAGACCCCACACCTGTCTGTATGAAACCCTATTCGATTCCTTTTGCTAAGGAGAAAGCTTTGAAGGAAGAGATAGACTATTTGTTGAAGGAAGGAATTATTTCACACAGTGAATATTCGTATAGTTCCAGTGTTGTACTCTTAAGGAAACCCTCTGGAGAACATAGACTCTGTATAGATTACAGGAGACTGAATGCTATTACAGAAGGACAGGTGGATCCATTGCCGGATACAAATCAGTTGTTTGCCCGGCTAAATAAAGCTAAATATTTCTCAAAAGTGGATCTGAGTAAAGGATACTATCAGATTCCAGTAAAGCCTGAGGTTAGACCATACCTAGCGTTTAGTACCTCAGAGGGACACTATGAGTTCAACAGATTGCCATTTGGATTGAAGAATGCACCTAGTGTCTTCTCTAGAATGATGAGAAAGTTATTGGACCCTCTGAATAATCCATGTATCACAAATTTCATGGATGATATCCTTATAGCCACAGAAACATTTGAGGAACACATTGACTCTCTGAATATGCTGTTTAATCGACTTAGAGAAGCGAATTTAACAGCCCGACCAACCAAATGTTGCGTTGGATGTAAAGAATTAGAATTCTTGGGACACACAGTCTATCGGGGAAACATGACCCCTGACCCCAAGAATTTAGAGAAACTAAAGAAAGCCCCGAGACCACAAACCAAGAAAGACGTGAGATCCTTTGTCTCATTATGTGGTTTCTACCAAAAGTATATCAAAAACTTTAATTCCATATGTGCACCGTTAACTGATTTGACACGTAAAGGAAATCCAGATCGAATTACATGGACACCACAATGTGAATTGGCTTACCAGGAATTGAAGGAAAAGCTTACAAGCAAACCTATTTTGAAACTACCTGACTTAAGTCAAGAATTCATTGTAAGGACGGATGCCAGTAATATTTGTTAGGTGCGACTCTGCTACAGAAATCAGATGCATTGGATGGGGAATTAAGCCCAGTGGCATATGCTAGCAGAAAGTTGAATAAAGTTGAAACCAACTACTCAACTAGCGAAAAAGAATGTCTTGCAGTAATATGGGCGATAAAGAAATTCAATATTTATCTGTATGGGAAGGCATTTAAGTTGCAAACGGATCACAAACCTTTGTCGTTTCTAGCGCAGGCTAGACATGAAAATTCTAGATTACTACGTTGGTCATTACTGATGCAGCCATATGAGTTTAGCATAGAGTATATAAATGGAAAGACAAATCTGGGAGCGGATTTTTTAAGCCGCCATCCGTGTGATGATAATCACCGTAAGCCCCAGAACTAATAATAAATTTCTCTATGTGTATATAGAATTATAGACTGACATATAACGTCTGTTTTAAGAGGGGAGAATTTGTCGTGAAACATTCTAAATACACATATATAAATTAAAAGGTAAATGTAAAGCCTACCAAATAAATTCAATAAAAGAAAAGAGAAATGGTAAAAGTACAGTGCTGTCACAATGGCGTACAAAAATCCCTCTTGTTTTCTACTTCGTCTGCAAATTGTAACGTTTCCACGTTGATATTAAAGCCTATAGCAGCATACACGCGTTTCCACAACACAATAAACCGTGTACTGCATTTCTAAGAAAACCTTGAGATACGCAAGCTGATTAATGACCTAAATTAATACTAACATTAATTACACTTCTTTTTCTTCCATCCTTAGCCACCAACCGGCAAAGCAGTATGTGGCCAGTACGCCTAGTGGCGTCTTAGAGCAACAACAAATTGATCAATCTATCGCTGCTTCCACCGCGCCTAGTGGCGTCTTTGTGGAACAGAAACAGACCAAACAATCTATCGCTGTTTCCGTAATCAGATTATTAATTACACTACGTTAACATAAACGGAAAGACAGATGAACTTAGGATAGCGAGGGAGGGCTGAAAGCAAGAACGCATGCAACACTAATCCCGCGTCTCGCGATACAAAATTATTGCCATCACGCGTGTAAGGCCACAAGCACTAACTTTTTTTCAAATCGACAGTGATTAAAAAAAACACTACCCATACGAGAGTCAGGTTTAAAAAACCTGAAAAATGCTTATTAGGAAATATGACATTATACTGGTTTACGTTTGAAAGCCTGACAGTACCCAGACACCACATCGATCGAAGTGAACGGGTGGTAGAAGAAAATGCATATTTTGAACGCAGCCCCTTGGCCCCATAACTTTTATATAGTTGGGTTCCTTAGGACTTGCTGACAAAGAATATGTTAAGTGTTACGCAAATAGTCTAGGAATTAACAAATTATAGCCAAAAGAAAATAGTGAGGGTGTCAGACAACATCAAAAAATAATCGCACAGTGGCATGTTTTGGAACCACTATTTTACGGGAAATGGGCCACCATGTAAAAACCTATTTGATTGGATAGAAGTAAATGTAAGGCTAAACACGATTAGTCGGGCTACAAATACTATTTTTTGTTGTTACTGGAGACGGAAGGAAGGGTACTTTTTTTTCAAACGCTTGTGTAAACATGGCTCGATTGGTTAGACCCGCCAATATAGGCAATTAGGAGCGTCAGTTCAGTACCACATGTTAAAATAAACTTACTCAGAAACAGTGCGTTGAAAGCCAGTGCATATTTTTCTAAATAAAAGCCTGGGATAGAGGCAGATCGGAATTTGTGCCATTATTCATCGCCAATCAACGTATCTGGGTATTATTTCCATGAATTGTGGTAAGCTTGATATGTTCAATATCTTTTTAATGAAAATTGAATGTAAATTGATAATTTATGTCTGTATATGTGTGTGGTTCAGTAGCCAACATGAGGCAAAGCCTAAATATTGCTCCAACCTGAACAGAAGGTGTCGGAGAAAAGTAAAACTACATGGAATTGCCAAACAGTACACTGACACCTATCTTATTGACTAGAAAGAACTAGTGCTGGAATTGCAGAGGCGTAGTAACCATTAGGGAGGAGTATACTGGTGTAAATTGTTTCAGATGAAGCTGGCAGTTGGCCTACCGCTTTGAACTCAGTGTTTGTTATGTATTGTGTTCAGTCTGGAAATAGATTATAGATTAGTTCTGAAATAGGAGGTACAACCTTCTTGTTTCAGGGACTGTGGTCCTAAAGTTATTGAGCAGCACCTGGTCGGAGCTTTGCTGAATCTAGAGGCTGACAGCATACTCCTGGGTCCAGATAGCGACCAGTGAGGTGTCTCCAGAACACAGGGAAGCCATCGAGCAGAGGAGTCTTTTTCTGCCGCCATCACGAAAGTTAAGCTTATGTGGCCAGAGGAGCTCAACATTATGTGTCCCCTCTAAAATTGACATTATAGTAAAACAGAGGGACAATACATTGTGTAAATTGATAGGAACTGTGAACTTTTCCCCATACTATTTCCAAATTAAACAAACACGTGAAGTCATGATGACAAATAACAACATAGCTTGAGAAACAAAACCAGTATTACCTCATAGTACTACTACAAAACTGACACACATAGGATAATACTCATAAAATATGTCACTACAAGGTTCATCTTTATAAATTATGTACATATAAATTGTGATTACATTGATTGTGATTCCTGGTTCACTGTGTAGTTGAATCAGGATATCTATTAGTGACAGTAATTAATACATATATATTTGAAACTTTACCATTGACTCATTTAAGATAGTCTTATAAATTGTTATATGTGTGTGAGTGTCACAGTGGTGTACAGTGTTGTGAAATAAAATAAAATTGTTTATCTGTCTGTTGTTGTTGTGACTTACACTTCATCATTTACATAACCCTAGACATTCAACGTAGTCATCACAATATTCCAGAATAATTCTGACTGAGGTATAAATGTGGTAGCAAGTAAGGTTATCTGTAAAACACTACACCTATTAGATACAGATACCTTCACAGCTGATCTCAGTCAGTACACTAAGTCCCCTATAAATATTTATAACATCCCACTTTACCACACTTACTTCATGTCTTCGCAGAGCACGTAACAAAACAGAATATAAATTCAATAGCTTGTTTTCGTGCTCTATACTCACAAAGGAAGTCATTACATCAATATAGCCTACTGGATGCAGCAATTCTGATTCAAAGGAGGCAGCCAAATTCTTGGAAGCAATACAGTGATATGTCTTAGCTTATATATGTTTTTACCCGTTCTAAAGCGGACGCTCAGGTAACCATACATTCCTAAAATAGCCATTATTTGATATCAACAGTACGACTGCTTTGCAGATATTTATATGAGATACTTAGGAAAAATGCACCTTCTTAAGCTGGAAAGATGAGACAGTAGACAAAACAAATATCGAGCCATTCAAATTATGCAGTTCAATTATTTCAAACGTTTCAAGCTAGACAAGGCTAATCAGTTGAACGGGTTTTCTGTCTTCTGATACAATCATTGACTAATTTATGTACAAAAATAACGAGCTTTCTCGTGCTGTCATCTGCTGTCAAAGCTTCACAAGGAGCGGATACACGATTATTAGAATTATTGCACTTTTAAAAAGTAGCATGTTTTCTGTCTTAAAATCAGCAAACATCATGAGTCCAAGTGAGACTGACATAGAAGAAATCATATCGGACAATGCGTACTAGCTTATCTAGGCAAAAAACTATAAATCAACCGATTCCAGCATTGTCCCATGTAGTTTTTTTGGAATCTGAGATGACAAAGCAAGAACATGCCTACTCCTTCCGCCTTCACGTCGTAAGAGCAGACTAAAATAAGATTGTGCATGGGGGCTGGTAATCGTATCACGTAGAACTAATTGTTACTGTGACCGTCGCTACGAAAGAACATGAATGCTTTAATGGCGGCTTCCTGCAAGGGAATGCGTTGCAGTGGTTCCTCCATAATCCAAGAGTAGCGCAAAGGAGTGATAAAAAGATGTAAATTCCTGCACTTCTCTGAAAGTGAACATCTCCATGAGGGGGTCTTTATGATCCTTCTATCGGCAGAAGGTGTGTCTATTCCATACTGGCAGTCAAACGCGGATCTCTTGGTATCACTTGCTGCTGCAAAATTAACGGTTCGCTGGAATCATTAGGAGCTTAGTATGGTACACCAAGCTGATCATCTATCAAAGTCTTGGGTATGAGAGTTCAGTTTAAACCATACAATAGACAGTCTTACCTAAACGAAAATAAAAGTTGCAGGTTTTCATAAATGGGTGCTTATATAGAATACAAGGATTGAAGTGGAAAAACACGATCATCAGTGGAGAATAGATGAAAAGTGGAGAATAGATGAAAAGTGGAGAATACATGAAAAGAACCAGATACCAACCAGTAGAAAAAAAGGTAAAGAAAACATCTCTGGCGTTGTCGTATATGGCAGACGCTGAGAAAATTTGTTGATAGCATTAGTCCTTATTTTTGGAATCACCAGGGAAAGAGAAATAGAGGTAGTCCTAAAACATATTGAGAAGAGAATTGGAATCAGATATGAAATGGATAAAGACGACATGGAAAAGACCTGGAACGGAAGACACAGGATAGGAATTCTTGGCGTGAATTAATGTACGGCTTCACACCATGAGATCTAAGCCTGAGCCATCTTATCAATAATCTGTTTTCCAAGTAGTCTTCCCTTTTTCTGACATTCTCTTCCTTAGTGCTGGAGATTGTCCTGCTTCTGACTAAATTTACTCCACCTTTTTGTTATCCGAGTTTTTTTTTTTTCTTTTCGTACGCCCGCTAATACTCGAGGCGAAATCTCAGGTTATTATTAATGTCTAACCTGACATTGATTTTACGTGAGTATCCCTTTTTTTCTTGTACAGAGACAGGTGTCCCTCGCCATTCAGGCAGATACTCGCCGATTTCGGAGGTACCCATTAGAGCTGGGTCGGCTCAGGAGCCGCCAATCCCTGGTCGACGACACTCCTTCAAATGTACTCTCCAGGTCTCGAGTTAATCCAGTCCAAATTCCGGTCGACGAAAAATCCTCAAATCCTGTCGCCCGGGTTTGATCCTGGATCACCCGGTCGCCAGAGCGGTGTGGTAACCACTACGCTAGCGCGGCTCCATGTTATCCGAGTTATTTTCCAGGCTTGCCCTGTTAGTTTTTGCCACCGAAGCAACAGTTAAGGCAGCATGAATGCTGTAATATTTCCAGAGGCGGATCTGCTATGACGTTAATGAAGCTTGAGCTTCAGACAGGGCCGTAGATACGGGGGGGGGGGGGGTTGTTTTTGGGGTTCAAACCCTCCCCATTATGCTGTACCGGTACCAAAATAGTGCATTGAAATTTTTTTTAATATTAAACCCCCCCCCCCCCCCACCCCACCCCTTATTGTCCTTTCGACGGCCCTGCCTTCAGGGCTCCCAAGTCCAAGGGGGTCCCGTTTTCCCCCCCAAAAATCACCAAAATTAGTGAAGGTTCTAAAGTCCAATCCAGTTCCTGCTCTTGCGCATAGCCAAAATCTCCTCGTGGTTCATCGTCTTATGAGTCCGGTTCATGATGTACATATATAGAACCTTCTTTGAGACCTTGACATTTAACTATATACTACTGGACAAAAGTTAAGGGCCGCCATTCAGTTTAGACAAGGTTTATATAATTGCACGCGCCTCAAACAGCCTCTGACAACCAAGTCCAGCTCCCGGCCTTCACGTGTGGCTCAATTTGAGCCCGGCGGAACTGTTTCCACTGACGGGAGAAGGGGCAAAGGCGAGCGACTGGCGCCTTAAAACCAGCAGCTTCGGGCAGATAGGGCTCGAGATCCTTGGTTGGTAGCTTATCTAAGAGAAGGAACTCTGAATTCAAACCACCGCTGCCTTGCGGGAGTATCCATTTATGGAATTGGCTTCGGGAGTAAACCCTGAGGATAAATCCGGAGTCGGAGTCCCTAAGGCAGTCTAATGTCGATTCGACATTATTCTGACAACTCCTGCGACATGGCTGGTACCAAACTGTATCGGCTACTGCCGTTCCTTTGGATCTACCGGCTATGTGGAGAGGGGGAACATGCTGCATGGGCAACAGCTTGATCTCCATATAACTGTGCCCAAGCTCGCGCCCTGGAGAGGACACTCCAGCTTCACCCTATAGGTGTCGGCAAAACACGGGAAGTAGCAGTTACCGGTTATAAGCATTTTGCCCAATTGGCGTAGGGCATGGCGCCAGGGGCTACTTCCGACAGTGGGAGAGGTTCTAGGATCTCACTGGACAGCTACCGCCCGCTTAAAGCTGGGCAGCCCCCAGTCAATAAGGTGTTGTCCCGCCACTGTCTGCTTTCCCCATTGGGTGCATGGGGATTAGGGTCAAACCCGAACTGTGGACAGAAAATTTTGCACCAAGCAATTATCGAAAAAATAGAAATAAGCAAACTCTCAGATTGGGATGCTGGAACGTCCGGACTATGTTGACTGGACTATCCGAAAACCTACAGGATGTAAACGATGTAAGGAAGACAGCCATAATTAATGATGAGCTTAAACGACTTCAGGTGGATATAGCTGCACTTCAGGAAACGCGCCTGGCGGGCTCTGGAACGGTGAGCGAGAAGGACTACACATTTTATTGGCAAGGGAAAGATCTTAATAAAGCTAGAGAACACGGAGTAGGTTTTGCGGTCAAAAAATCGCTAACTAAAATGGTTGAACCAGGCGAGAATGGATCAGAACGCCTGTTAACGCTCCGCCTGCAAACTAGCACAGGTCCCATCACCCTTGTCAGTGTGTATGCTCCCACTCTGTACTCTGCCTCAGAAGCTAAAGATGAGTTCTACGAGAATCTAACAGCAATTATCAAAAGCATACCTAGGCAAGAACAGCTTGTTCTCCTTGGTGACTTTAACGCTAGAGTGGGTGCCGATAATGTTTCATGGCCTTCATTTTCTGGGCAGGTTTGGTATTGGCAAGATGAATGAAAATGGACAACGGCTCTTAGAGTTGTGCGTCCACCATGACCTCTGCGTGACCAACACCTACTTTCAGACAAAACCCCAGCATAAGGTGTCATGGAGACACCCACGATCCAAGCACTGGCACCAACTTGACCTGATTCTCGTCAGAAGGCCACTCCTCAGGTCTGTGCTCTCCACGCGCTCGTACCGTAGTGCAGACTGTGATACAGATCACTCCTTGGTTTGCTGCAAAATCAGAGCACAACCAAGAAAACTCTATCGTGTCAGACATGAAGGGAAACCACGCATTGATACCAGCAAGATGTCAGACCCTTTCATGATCGCTCAATTCACTGTGACCTTCGAGAAAGTGCTCAGTAGCCCTCAGCATGGTGATACTATTACAGAGAACTGGGAGCATCTACGGAACACCATTCAAAGTACTGCACTTGCCACCTTTGGTAAGAAAACAGCAAAGTCAAATGACTGGTTTGATGCTTCATCAGATGTGATGGCACCTGTCATTGAAGCTAAGCGCAGTGCTATGAATGAATACAAACGTTCACCGAGTGCCAGAACCCTACAGATCCTGAGGGCTACGAGAAGCAAAGTTCAACAAACTGCTCGACGCTGTGCAAATGACTACTGGCTCCAGCTCAGTGAGAGCATCCAGATCGCAGCGCAAACAGGCAACATTAGACAAATGTATGACGGTATAAAGAAAGCACTTGGCCCCCATAAAAGTAAGACGGCACCGCTAAAAACCATCAGCGGAGAGAAGCTAACCGATAAGGGTAAGCAGATGGAGAGGTGGGTCGAGCACTACTCTGAGCTTTACGCTAGAGACAATACCGTTACGCCTGCAGCCCTTGATGGTGTCAACAATCTGCCAACTATGGAAGAGCTGGATGCCGAACCAACATTAGAGGAACTCAGCAAGGCCATTGATAGCTTGGCCTCTGGCAAAGCACCAGGCAGTGATGGGATTCCTCCTGATTTAATCAAATGCTGTAAGAGCACGCTATTACATCCCCTGCATAGGATGCTGTGCCAGTGCTGGGAAGAGACAACTATTCCTCAAGACATGCGAGATGCCAAGATTGTAACACTGTATAAAAATAAAGGAGACATAAGTGATTGCAATAACTACAGAGGCGTCTCTCTTCTTAGTATTGTTGGTAAGGTTTTTGCCAAAGTCATCTTAATGCGACTACACAAGTTAGCTGAGCGCATATATCCAGAGTCACAGTGTGGATTCCGAGCTGGCAGATCAACAACAGACATGATCTTCTCTCTCCGCCAGCTTCAGGAAAAATCAAGAGAGCAGAAAAGACCATTATATATCGCCTTTATAGACCTCACAAAAGCATTTGACCTGGTTAGTAGGGATGGACTCTTTAAAATCCTCCTGAAAATAGGCTGCCCTTCTAAAATGCTGGAAATGATAAAGTCATTCCATGACGGCATGAAGGGAACAGTCCAATATGCTGGAAGCACGTCACAGCCCTTTGATATACGAAGTGGCGTTAAACAAGGCTGTGTTCTGGCTCCGACCCTCTTCGGAATCTTCTTTGCCTTACTCTTGAAACATGCATTCAGAGATGCAACTGAAGGAATATGCCTTCACACTAGGTCAGATGGCCGTCTGTTTAATCTTTCAAGGCTGAAGGCAAAAACAAAAATCAGAAGGGTCACTATAAGAGACTTGTTGTTCGCTGATGATGCTGCAGTCGTCACTCAAAGCCAACAGGAGCTTCAGAGCTTGATGAATCGCTTCACTAAAGCATGCAAGGACTTTGGCCTCACAATAAGTCTAAAGAAAACGAATGTGCTGAGTCAGGATGTGGGTGCTGCACCAGTTATCACTATCGATAACTATGAATTGGCAATGGTGCACCACTTCACATACCTAGGGTCTACCATCAATGACAAACTCTCCTTGGATACAGAAATCGACAGCCGCATTGGCAAAGCTGCAGCTACCTTTGCCAGCCTCACATCGCGTGTTTGGGGAAACTCTAAACTCACAATGAAGACCAAAGCTGCGGTATATAATGCCTGCGTCCCCAGCACACTCCTATATGGCAGCGAGACCTGGACGACCTATGCTAAGCAAGAAAGAAGGCTCAATACCTTCCATTTACGGTGTCTACGCCGCATCCTCGGCATCTCGTGGAAAGATAAAGTGACAAATGTCGAGGTGTTGTCACGTGCTGGTCTTCAAAGTATGTATACGCTTCTTAGACAGCGCAGACTTCGCTGGCTTGGCCATGTTCGCCGCATGGAAGATGGTCGCATCCCAAAAGATATCTTCTACGGACAATTAGCAGATGGCAAGAGAACAGTTGGGCGACCACAGCTGAGGTTCAAAGATGTGTGCAAGAGAGATATGAGGGCACTGGACATGGATCCAGCAACATGGGAGGATAAAGCTGCCGATCGCACTAAGTGGCGATGCTATTTACGGCGCCACCTCAGATTGGGCGAAGAGAGGCTCACACAAGAAGCAGAGGTGAGGAGAAAACGTCGAAAGGAGCACCAGGAAAATAAGCAGCTGAGGGCTGTCACCTCAGGGGCGCATTCCCATAGTCAGTTATGACTGAAGGGGCTATTATTATTATTATTATTATATAATTGATTGGCAAACTGTAAAGACAAGTGAAAATGTCATTAAAACTGAGCTCAGAGAAATGTGTATACATTTCTGTGTGCACTAGGTAAATTTTTTTTTAAATGTCCAAAAACTGGGTCACTTTAACCCGCACGTGAAAATTGCCATTGTTGCTGCAAAAACTCGTGGTTTTTGCAATACGCCCCACTAGTTCAAAAGGTGAAAAAGTGAGTTGAATTTCTTTTTGTTAGTAAGTCACACATTATTAAAAAAACTTGACTGATCTTTTCCACGGATGAATCAACATTATTATATAATAAATTGTTTACACCTGGTTGCATTTATTTGGTCCATAGTGGAGTTTTTCTTGGTGGCCCTTAACTTTTGTCCAGTAGTATATTTGCATTTTCCATGGAAGGTAGACGCATAGAGGAAGATGATGGGGACTGCAGTAAGACGTTGAGCAGGGTGGATGAATGTGAAACAAATTGAAAAAATATTTTCTCTATAAGACGTGACTTTCCCATCCCCCAACACTTTTTTGTAATAAAAGAGGCCCCTCCAAGAGTTAAAGTTTTAGGGCCCTAAAATGTAGATCCGCCGCTGGATATTTCCTCGATTATGAATCACTTTTATTCAAAATCACTTGAGTTGTGAACATTTGTGTAGCGTTTCAAATCGTTGGGCTCAAGATGTCTTTGTTCCATCCAGTGGCGTCACTAGGGGGGTGCGGACCGCACCGGGTGACACCATCAGAGGGGGTGACACCAAAATGACTGTCTATAAAATTTGTGTGCAGTGTTTCAGCAGAAATTTATTATTTTTTATAAAAATATCCCTGTATTTAGTTATAACCTCAAAAACATTTTTCGTTAAAATGATCATAATTTTGATATAGTTCTTAAACGTTTTTATTTCGAATTCTATTGTTTTCTTACCGAATTTTCACTGTAACTACGAGTACATGAAACTATGTAAATTTAAATACATGGAGGCTGTGCTGTTGACATTGTAATTTAAAGATCCAGACCCCGAGGACGACCCAGAGTCCGCTGGGAGGACAACATCAGACAATCTTTGAAGGACCGAGGACTAGAATGGAACCAGGCCAGGAGGAAGACAGCCGATAGGATAGTCTGGCGCTCTCTCTTCCAAACCTCTACACCTCAAGGTAGAAGGGGAACGACTAAGTAAGTAAGTAAGTAGTTTGTTTATGTCACTACTATTGCCATTACATTCAATGATATATAGGAATTACGATTTACGAGTAACATTAGTACAAAAAACATTACTAAGGATTCTGTATGGTCTGGTACGGGAGGAGGTCCATGGGGGTGACACCATGAGTTACCGCACTGGGTGACACCAACCCTAGTGACGCCAATGGTTCCATCCATCGTAAAGGGCTGAAAAGTTGCTTGTAGCTCCCTTTCTTGGTGCATTATAATATTGCAAGGTTTATATAATAACTAAAACAATGTAAAATAGGAGGGAAATAGCTTCACAAAAATAAGGGGTGTAAAGTAAGTGGAATAATGAATTAAAGTGTGTTTCGTCTCTGAAGGGAAGTGCGTCGGATAGTGAATGGTGATGAACCGATGAAATCAGTCTTTGTTTTTTACACAGGCTGTAGCTCCCTTTCTTGGTGCATTATAATATTGCAAGGTTTATATAATAACTAAAACAATGTAAAATAGGAGGGAAATAGCTTCACAAAAATAAGGGGTGTAAAGTAAGTGGAATAATGAATTAAGAATATTAAATTGTGTTTCGTCTCTGAAGGGAAGTGCGTCGGATAGTGAATGGGTGATGAACCGATGAAATCAGTGAGTTCCTTCAACCAACAAGGCCAGACAGTCTTTGTTTTTAACACAGCTCTAGTAAGGGTAAACTTTCGTGTGTGTTTAGACTGATTAAAATATTTTTTTAGTCAAAGATACATTTTTCTTGAAGAGGATATAGCTGTTCCGAACACGTGATATTCGTATATGACTTAAGGTAGCTGTGTCCCAGAATTTAATCAAATTTCATGAAATACTGCATTTTTGTTTTTTAATGTTTTTATGAAGCCAAACCATTTCTCTCCACAATACATAGGTTTATATTGTCCAGTGATGCATAGTTTTTTACTTTTTAAAGGATAAGTGACCGAGGGGTGATCTTAATTTTCCTTGACAACGCATTGTTTACCTCTGGTTACTAACCACTTTTTAAAAACATTATGATGCGCACACTAAAAAGGTGAAATGATAATAATTCCATAACTCTTCTGTACCAGAAAATACCAGAGAACCATTTATGAGAAGGGAAATTACTCTCCTTAAAGTCAGTTCTTTATGATCTAATGTGAAAAACGTGGGCTGAAAATTTTTCTGCTTTTTCTTCTTTTTCTCACTTTCCCTATTTAGCATGACAGGTACATTTTGAGACGCGATATCTCAAGAACGAATTGTTTGAATGCTCTGAAACTTTGCAGAGTGTTTCTTAATATCTTAAACCTTGTCCTGAACTAAACTTTGATTTGCTTTCTCAATTTGTTTTATTTGTAGAGATAGTTTGCATACTAATGAGGTTCGATAAATTTCCAATTCTATTTTTTTTTACAAATGGTCACACATAGGACATGCTATATCCCAAATATTTTTGGTTTAGGACATAATGCACTCACTTGTGGACTTGTATGCAGAATTTCAACTCTATATGTTGAGAAATAATTATGTTATGTGGGTTTAAAATAACCCTGCATTTTTTATACTGCGGCGGCCATTTTGAATAGCTAATTAGCATAATTATGCAATCACTCATATGGTTTGATTTCTCTCTTACCAAGGAACATTTTGACATATATAGGCAAAATGTAAAGTTATAAATAAGAAAAATTCATGTTTCTACAACACGGCCACCTTAAGAACCCAAATCAAGTAAAGAAAAAAATAGTTTACGGATCCACTTTTATTATTGCAATTTAGAATCTTATACTCTGGATGATGAAGAAGATAGTAAGGCCAGTGGACATCCATCATATGTGAAAGCATCTTCATCAAGAGATCCTGATTTCGTACCTATTGAAGAGTCTGCACAGCCACATAAAATTACCCAGTGTGAATTGAATGATCTAGTGAGAGATCTGGAATTGCCAAAAAATAAAGCAGAGCTGTTGGGGTCCAGACTGCAGCAATGGAATCTTCTAGAAGAGAATGTGCATATGTCTGTGTTTCGTGCTCGGCAAAAAGATCTGCTTCCATATTTCAAAATGACAGATAACCTCATTGCTTGCGTTGATATAGTGGGTCTGATGGCAGCAATACACATCAACTACAAAGACGACGATTGGAGGCTGTTCATTGATTCGTCCAAGTTGAGCTTAAAAGCTGTGTGTCGCATAGAGATTTATGATCAATAAATTTTCTATATTCTTTTCTTTTTCTAACCGTGTCCTGTACTTTATTATCGCTCTTTTATCCTTTTCCTGTATTTTTCGCATTCGTTCGTTTGCGAACAATATATTTCTTTCCCATTCTGACTTTACCGTTTTTTCTCATACACTGGTAAGCATTTTTATTACATCAAATGTCAGTCGCTGCAGGTAGACAGAATGTGTGATAATTCGTTTCACCAGACATAGAGGCAGACAATTGTCTACATTTTCATCGGTCAAGCGAGTTTCTTCGGCTAAAGTTCCCGGCGAGGTGTGGAAACTGCCATCTGCCTCGACCAGAAATGAGACATTCGTCTGGCATTTCCATCTGACACGGCACTCTATGGCCAGTTTCTTAGACGGAGGTGTCAAGACGCGAAGTGGCAGTTTATGGCAGTCTCTTGGTTTAAGGTAGTCTTAAGAGGAGAGGGGAAAGACGGGGGGTTTCGAAATAATGTGGGATCCTTTGTCTGTTTCATATATCTTAACCGGAGTTTTAGATTACATTCACTCAGTAACTTCGCAGTCAAGACTAGAACAACCTACGTTCGATTCCTAAGAATCTCTGTTGATAGAAGATGGCATTTAGTTGGTCGAAGTGGTTTAGTTATTAGTAGTTCTGTGTTGAGGTAAATATATATTTGATATCTAGTATTTTGCGAGTGATTAAGTGTTAAATCGCTTATTACATTTTACTAGTTAGATTTCTGTGCAGAAGAAATTAATATTAAGTCTGTTATATTCTCTAGTTGACGTGTTTCAGTGGAAAGCAGAATAAATTAAAATTTCTAGCTTAACTCATGCAGCGATAATAAATTTAATTTAACTGCTAATAACCAGTCGAGAATATTTAAACAAACTGATAACTGCACTGATTCATCATTGAGTATTGACGAAATACACATGCATTTCTAATTCATGATGATTGATTTTATAGATATAACTTATTTCACGTGAAGTTTTAAACGATAAGTCAAGCTCTCCGCTTGCAATTTATAATATAAGTTATAACCGAGAACGTATAAGTATTTTATATGTTTGTTTTCTTTATTCAGTGAAAACTGGGGTAACCCAACTTTGCCAGCATTTGAGTACAATTGAGAGAAGAAACATTTTACCTTTAACCACGTGGGTTTACAAGTTAACACCTGTCTGATAGTGCGTGTGTCTCCATAAATAGACAGAGTATAACTCTCACTAACGGTTTTTTTAAAGGACTAAATGCTTATACTGTGCCTTTGAGCCAGATCATATTTCTTCACAAACTCTCAAGTACATTTTCAGCCCTTGTGGCAAGTAAATATCACTATCAGTAACATTCCGACGTAGTTTTGACCAGTGGTGGTGTGACCAAATAAAGTCCTATACTGAGATAAGGCACCGACTTGACATTCCTCATTTCTAGAAACCTAAGCTATTGACACTGTGCTCGCTGTTAACGTTCGTGCCTGGACAATTTTAATGTGACTTAAACAGACATCCAAAATAAGAATAACCAAGAAAACGTTTCCCTGAAGCAGTGAATTCAACCCGTCTTTTTGGAACTGGGGTTCTCTTGGCCAAGTCTAGCATTGGAGAGTCTGTATGTGCATGTCCTAAAAATTGTGTTTCCAGAAGTTGCTACCAAATCTGTAAGTATGCACGAAAGCACGTGATCACGGCTGACTGAATAGAGTGAATGCAGGACTAAGTGATTCCTTTATTTTTGTATTTTGGCACCCATTTTGCTGTCTTAAATTTCTTTATGCAAGTTTTTGTTGTTTTGTTGCTAACAATATTTTTCCTTAGGATATATCAGAGTATCCAAGCCTGTTCATACCTTTAAAGGGAAATCTTAGACTAAATCATATGTATCCGTGACTCTTTGTGGCTATCACTTCTCTTCTAACGGGACTGTGGGCTATACATCGGGGGAAAAGATCATACCAATGGGTCTATCATTCTTGTAGCAATTCATTGACTATGACTATTTGTATATGCTTAAATGTAAATTTTTTTATGTGTTGTGACGGAATTTTAGTCTGATAATTAAAATTCAATTAAACTTAATCAGTGTGTTGGTCAGTTCGTTCCCAAATATCCATAATTTTTCATTGTCATAGTTTCACGTTTGTGCGTCTATTGTCGTCACTTATGTGTGTGGGTATGTGAGGTCCTATATATATTAATATATTTATATCAGATTTGTCTGACTAATCTAACTCTGTTGTAGATGATAAGCTGACTGATAGGAGCTTCTCGAGTGTCAGAGACAGAATCTAATATATTTCCTCCATCTCACTCGTGAAATCTATTTCTATTTTATCATCTCACTGAGCTATCACCTATTTCTATGTCTATTCAGAAGGGACCAAACTAAGTCTTAATCACCTATCACAAATCTACGACACTGTGCTGCTCCATAATGGTACGTTTTACCATCTGTTCCACTCGGGTATGCAGTCCACATGAAAGAAACGTACAACAACAAGAAACAACTGTTACACACCATCAACTATGACAAGTATAAGTGGCAGATTTGTGGTGACATTAAGGTCATTGCCATCTTGATGGAGCTACAGCAGGGTTACACACAGTTTTGCTGTTTCCTCTGTTGGTGGGACAGCCGTGCTAGGACTTCCCACTACAAGAAAAAGGATTTGCCCCAACAACAATCACTTGAACCGGGGAAAAAGAATGTACTTAACGAACCACTTGTAGAATCCCACTAGATCTTGCTCCCTCCGCTTCACATCAAACTTGGATTAATGAAGAATTTGTAAAGGCCATGGATCGAAATGGGGCAGGATTTTTATACCTTCGTGATAAATTTCCAAGACTTAGTGAGACAAAATTAAGGAAGGTGTATTTGTCGGTACACATTTACGTCAGCTCTTCCGAGATCAGCGTTTTGATGATATCCTCACATGTGATGAAAAGTTAGTTTGGAATGCTTTCCAGCAAGTGGCCACAAACTTTCTAGGAAACAATAAGGCTGACAATTACCAGGAGCTTGTAGAAACCCTCTTGCAGCGCTACGAGAGACTAGGGTGCAACATGTCTTTGAAATTACACTTTTTACACTCTCATCTGGATTTCTTCTTTGCTAACTGCGGTGCTGTCAGTGACGAGCATGGGGAACGATTTCATCAGGACATTACTACCCTCGAAAACAGGTACCAAGGGAAATGGAATGCAGCAATGCTAGCAGACTATTGTTGGGCCCCTGTGAGAGATGCTCCAGAAACTCATTACAAGCGACAGGCAAAAAGTCCTCGCTGTGAATCATTTCCGTTATGAGCGTTATTATATGCGAATGTGTAAAACTTGTTTTATAGATATTTTAAAAACTAGAGCTAATCTGGTATTTTAACGGCCATTTTCATGTTCAGCAGCCCAAACAACATAAAGGTAACTTGGTTTAATCTCAGATACACACAGAAAGTCAAAATTTGTTGTCCAGTGTAATTTGCAAGGCCTTTTAGTTGGAAGACGAGAAAGTGTAGATTTTGACAATTTTTCGAAAGGCAATGTGCAGATATGAACGGAATATATCAACGATGAGGAAGACACTTCGATAATAAGGATCATCAGCTATTGGCAGATATTTATAATTTTACTGGAAGTGGTGTAGAACCGGAGAAAATGTGTATTTAATGCATTGAAGCGTGAACCATATTGTGCTTTGCCATGGTTAGGCTGCTCCAGTGAAAAGTCGGATTAATCTACACATAAGAGAGATAGGGCAATAGATAGAGCTTAGCCCTAAGAATAATATAAGTTTTGGATGAAGAAAATCCGTTCAGAGATAAAGAAACTAGAACGATTTCAGATTTTTCATAATAGCACAGAACGCCTAAGATTTTTCACCTTTTCTGGTCTACAGAAAACTTTGGCCTTGATGCTTTCTCGTACGGAAAACCTTGACCTATAAAAGGCGGAAGGTACCAATAGTAAAACACTTGCAACACATTTCAAAACTTCAGACACGAGCGACATCGTCTACTACCAGACTCCATTGCCATCTGCAGGGTAACACAGTCTGTAGAGCCATTAAAAAACCGGTCTGCACGTATTTGAGGGTAAGAAAGAATGTAATTATATATGTATATGCGATAATTATATTATTAATATGTGCCTTATAGAAGTGGATAAGTGTATGTGAAATCACTGTGTAATTCTTGGGGGGGGGGGGGGGGAATTCAAACATGTGTTAGCTCAATTTAATTGTGAAATGAAAGCAGAGGAGCGTGTAGATTGTGATGTTAGTTTTAGGAAAGTATTTTGAAGATGTTAAGCTTGCTGGAATGGACCACCTTATTGGAAAGATGAAACGAATGAAAGAAATTATTTTATTGTACAAAATGAGTTATAACATAATTATTTCCACAAGGCCATCTGATTGCAAGGAAGCAAATCATGGGCAAACTGTAACCAGAGAGTTACTGGAATAGTGTGCTATTAATTAAATGAATTATGTTATTTTTGACTTGCTATGATTCTCATGAGTAACCACATCTTGTCTGATCGGTCTCATCTTACCTCCTGACTGGATAGAGAGTCAATGAGAGATACTACGTAGGTTATATATATATTATATTTCAGGTTATATCCTGCCTTGAAGAGTTTACTAAATTCTACGTGCCTAAGTCAGCTGGAGGAAGCTCTTGTTGTTCTAAGCCCTTGTGAAATGTCAGAGGGTCTTCAATAGTGCCACCTTTAAGATTGGAAGAACCGCAGTTGTGGGATTCTTTCCAGTCCCATTGCTGGGCCAGGCCTAGAAGCACTTTTCGAAGATAAGTAGCCTTGTTTGGGGCTACTTGACTTTACAAGAAATCATACCACCCAAAAGAAATTAAAAACTTAAGATTATAAGAATCTAAAGACTATGGACCATAGAACCTACGAGTTTATTCTTTACAAGTGAACATTGAAATGATGAAACAAGTATGTGGTGTTAAAGAACATAGCAAATGCCAATATAAATTGTGATATAATACTATTAACATTTGTTCAAGTTTAGCACAGAAGAGAGACAGTTTTCATCAAAGATCAAGAAAACAGATGAAGATCAACTTTAATTAACTTTAAATGTAATATAAATACTTGACGGTGAAACCATATATATATATATATATATATATATATATATATATATATATATATATATATATATATATATATATATATATATATATATATATATATATATATATATATATATATATATATATATATATATATATATATATATATATATATATATATATATATATATAATCAATTTGAGTTTATTTGAAAATTATCCAACAGATCAAAGAAAGATCATGTACATAAATGAATTATAAATTGTACCAAGTCTTTATTGAATTATTTAAGTTTGGTTCTTAATTCTTGTTGGTTAGTTAAGTACCCCTAGCAGAGTCGGTGTCTTAGGTTAGTCTGGAGAGCGGTACCATAGGAACCTAAGATAGTACACGACCATCTCATCTAGGAACCTATACAGCTTGACTATACTTTTGATGTCGATACACCATTACTCTTTTCAGAGAATGGGGTATTTCTTGTAAGACCAGTCTCTTATCTGGCACTTTCCTGGTATCAGCTCCTTTTCCCTACTGTCATTGTTCACATTTCATGCTTCGATGCATGGCAGGGCCAGACAAGCGTATCGCCCATCCATTAGAGATTAACTGAGTCCCTAAAACGTGATAATACCGCATTGAAGTAAATGCGAGCACGAAGTGTTTGCTTCAGATTGCATAAGTACTTCCGACTCGACAAGAAAAATGTAAAAAGTTGTAACGTAAACATTACCAAAAATTGTCGGATGTAGCAACTCGTATACGGAGGATGACTGTTTGAAATTTTCAAACGCATGAGTCATACAGAACACTGCACGAGGAAAAGTTTTTATAATATGAATTTTGAATGTATTGGCTGGCTTCTAAGGCGCCAATAAACAACCGCACTGATTGGGAGTTTGTCAGAAAACGCCAGTTGGAAGCATGGGCAGGGAACGTACGATACAACGTAGGAAATGTTTGACATACGGCACTGCATTCACGAAATCGTCAAAGTAGACAGCTCGGACCTTGCCACAGAAAAAAATAGAGTCAGGATTCTGAATTTTTAGGAAACGAAAAACGCATTAGAGCATCTTTTATAAACTGGAAAAGAAAACTCGCCAATATTAATATGGAACCAGACTCCTACAGAAACTATTCACAAGTCACAGAGGAATTCTAGAATAAGAAATAATATCCCAGATGTGTGTTCGAGACTTCTGTGTTAAGTTACCAATACTATTTACCTGAGCAAAACGTCTAAGATTTGCCTAGTTACTAGGGTGAGTCGTACACATTTTTATACGTTGAATTTTACTGGTACTATCTAGGAGTGTTAAAGATTCATATAAGGCTGGCAATCCCAGCTTGTGAAAATTATACATTCATGATCCACGACAGCAAGCGCTGGTGTTTGCTTCATGTTAAGAACCAAAAGCAGAGGTAATCCCAGAGTCCAAGTGGAGAAAGGAAGTGGATGGTGATGACATCATATGTATATTATCATTTGTAGTGAGTTGTAAGAATGCTAAAAGTTGTTCCTTCGGGCACAAGCCATTTGCTGCTGTCCAGTTGAATTTTTTTTCATTACATTAACTAAAAGAGTTGTGATTTTTCTTCACATCCCCTGAGTTATATGGTTTACACTCAAGGAGAGTACAAATTGTGATAAAAAATCGGCGACGGACAGCGTGGAAAGGCGCCTGATCTAAATCAGGAAAACAAATACTTAGCAGCGGAATGTGCTCTTTTATTCCCTCTAAAGTTGGTGGTACGGATTGGAGAGACCATGTGAGGTTCTACTCGCGTTACCAACTGTGCTAGTCTGTGGTTCGAAGTTTGAGATCGACACGTGAATCCTACATCCCACGGGTGGTGAAGATCCCTGCCTTGACCAGAAGCGGTTACCTCCAGAATCCTTTGGAGAAATGCCCTTGCCACAGAGACAAAGTGACGGAACCAGCAGCACCAACATTTCAGCAATTTGGAAGCCAAGTTATAAGTTTAGCAGGCCGCCTCAAACGACTATATTTTCATCCGAACCGAGTTCTATGATTAACCATAATTTCTCATAATTACCATTTCATATTTATTTACTTGTGTTTCAAAGAAACTGAGCATTACATTTGTATATGTTGATTTTGACAAATTCATAGTTTACTTAATCTTTTTAGAGAGAAAGGCATATGTATGATCCAGAACCTCTAGTATATATTCATTAATATATATACATATCTATATCGAGCTAATAAAAGGAATTTCGCTGAATTAAATCAGCTGGGGGCTTGAACGAGCAAATAATTTATATCCATCTTCACAAAAGTTAACGTGCTAAAACTCATTCAGCATTGTTCTTGACTTCTGAAATAACTTGTGAACTCCCTCGAGGTAGAAGCATCATTATCCTTCTATCTACAACTCTGCCAAGAGTAATCTTGTGCGAAGGTAGACATCTTTGAAGACCCACATTAGATACTCTAGGTTTTGGCCACTGTTGGACCACTACTGCAGAGCAAGGGGAGGCAACTCGTGACAGATAGGTAGTAGGAGAAACTCTATCGAGACAAGACATGATAGGTAGTAGGAGAAACTCTATCGAGACAAGACATGATAGGTCGTAGGAGAAACTCTATCGAGACAAGAACACTGCATGCATCCATATAAATTTAATAATTGCAACATATGAATATAACTCACGTTGCAAACGGGACACGTGTACACAGAAACATGACCACATGTATACACAACCACAGTGAAGATAAGACACGACAGTACATTAGTTGCTTAAGTGTAATACGACAAGACTAACGTGACATGTAACCATACAAATGTAACTAAAATCAAGACGCTGAGATGAGTTTAATGAATGAAAAAATTATCACACATTTTCACTGAATTACAGCTACCTAATTATAACTCAAATTTGCATAACACATCTCTATCTCTAAAAGAGTAACGTGCTTAACTATGTTACGACGGTAAACTGATCAAAGTTTTGCATATCGTGTCCTCAACTTCAAAATTACTTTCAGCTCACACTTAGTTCAACACAAGAAATAAAATTCTGCTTGAACAAGCATTGAGATCGGTCCTTCTGAAATTGGATCCTGGTTGAGTTTAATGTAGAACATTACCAGCGAATTATAATAATGACTGTATCTGGGCAGTAGAACAACCATACTGAGTTACATTAGTGCCCATATTATCCATATCAGGGTCCCAACGTAGGAGATAATGTAACGAATTTTAAGGTGCATCCGAGTAGACAAGCATTAAGACTGGTCTTTCTAGAACTTGATTCTGGTAGAGTCTAATGTAGAACTTTGCCAACAAATGATAATAAAGACTGAATTTTGACAATGAGATAAATATACTTGGTTACACTAGTGCCCATATTATCCATGTCAGGGCCCCATGTCGGAGACAAACTCGCAATATTGAGGTGCAACCAAGTGGAGCTTCCGATTCACTTGCAACACGTTCTTGTGCGGCTGTTTCCACGCGACAAACATGATCTTGATATTCTATAATAACGGGAAATGAGCACAGTAAAAGTTTGGTACCATAATAAAGCAGTACACTGCACATACTAAAACATGAAGTGAACCGCAATAAGTGAATCCGTGACCGAACTGTTGTATCCTCATGTGAACAGAATACACTTTAGTTTCTTTATCGAAGGAACAACTTCCGCAGCACGGACACGAAAATACTAATTAAGAAGCGAGTTCATCTCGTATACGTCATATATAGGAATATCACACGTTGATGATCAAACACACTCACTGAGCCATACACAAGGAAACTTCATGTGTTGATATTGAATCAGTTTATTGTACTCTCAACAGTGGAGATTCAGCATGATGATAAAAATGTCCATTCATTTTTGCTGTAGGCAGGAAAAAAGGGTCAGCATCTAGATTACAACGGCTAGCCATCCAGTTGTACACAGCAAAGACATGCAGCATGTTGATCACGAAGTCCATAGCAAACAATGAGATTTGGCATGTTGAGCACGGTGCTCTTCGATCCTGAAATACACAATAAAGAGATTGAGCATGTTGATCACGAAGCTCATTCTTCGTGCCGTAGTCAGCTCAGAAATTCAGCTTGTAGATTACGAAGTCCGTACATCTTACTCTAGTCAGCTAGGAGATTCAGCATGTTTATTACGAAGTTCGTTCATCGTACTGTACGCAGAAAAGAGACTCAGCATGTTTATCACTAAGCTCATTAATTTTACTTTAGACAGCAAAGAGACTCAGCATGTTGATCAGAAACCCATTCACCTTGCTGTAGGCAGCAAAGGAGACTTTTTATTGATCTTGAATCAGTTCATTGCGATTTTAACAAGAAAAAAAATTTACTGATAAACAACTGATTAAATATGCAGTACTAAAGCTGACATTTACTTTCCATGTTATACATAGTAAACTTTCCTATGCTGGTACAGTATTAAATCCTTTCTTTATGTTTTTCACACGGGATGTTTGCGTTGTGCACAAGGAAGGAGTTTTCACGAACTTCTGTTTAATTAATTTATTGCACTGTTCACAAGGAAGGTTCAGTAAAATTAATCAGTGAATCTCTTTGGGACATAAGGCTTGAGCTCAGCATGATAAACTGTTGAGGCAATAGACATCGGATATCTAAAAATAGTCTGTTCGTGCAGCAATGATCTATATCCACGTGTTAAACATTTGTAGAACTCTCATATTGAGTACAAGAGTCGTCACTGGAAACGAGGCCAGTACTGTGACGTCACAGCGCTCATATGTTGACCCATGTCCTGATGACTTCCAGCAAGCTGTAATGGAACTGATAATCCAGGAGAGATAATACCTGTTTGAGATTATCAAAACACATAAATTAGTTCCAAAATTGATGAGGGTAAGAGGTTAAGTTGTTATCGATACCATTACAATTATCACTAACTTGTAACAGTTAATCTGGTCAGACGATTTTTGAAATTGTAAGAAAGTGTGAAACTATGATGTAACTTCATAGCCGACATGGAGAGTTCGGTACCAAGCAGTAGGTATGGGCAGTAGGTAAGTAAGCACATAGTTCTAGGATACATTAGAAAGACGTACCCAACCACAGAGTGAGCGAACATCCACACACATACACACACGCACATACACACGCGCCCACAGTCGAATAAGCAACAACAGCTACAACAATTGAAGCAGTAGGCATTTACACAAAAACAACGGACAGTAACTCCATCTCTCATTACGCACTGGATCATTTTCTAACAACTTCAACGCTGAGGTAGAAGCACTAATAACATCTGCAATAATCACAGTGGAAAACATGTACAATTGTAAAGCCAAGATTGCGTTATTCACATATTCCCTACCTAACTGCACAAAGAAGTTATTCAGCGTTATTCACATATTCCCTATCTGTCTTAACTGCACAAAGAAGTTATTCAATATAAAATTCGACAACCTTTCATAAGCCTTTATGGAAACTAACTACAAATTTGTAATATTCAAAGTATAGTGTATTTCTTCTCACTGCAAGATAGACATGGACATGAGAAGGTAAGTAAATTTGTCAAACAAAAAGGAATGAAAATTCAAACTGAGAACTGAACAACGTATTTAAAAGAAAAAAAAAACAAGCAGGGAAAACAGAATTCCTTCAGTTAAAAATGGCATCGGAAACATCCAGAATCAGAGAAATCAGAAATATACTACTTCTTGCAAAAAAAAAAAAAAAGGAAGGCCGAGAAAAAGAGATCTGGCTATAATTTTCGAACTGAGGACTGGTTACTAAAGACTTAAATACCAGCTGTTTAACAAATTAAAAATTGAACAGACAGTAGAACATGTCCTCCAAAAATGTCGCCTCCACGAGCGGAGCAGCCTGACAGAATGACCGTCATCAACCCTTTTTGAGGGAGAAACTGCTTGTCAGTGACGGATGCCTGAGACAAACCACAAACTTTACTGAGAAAATAATAGAGTCGGTTATGTGAGAGAGAACGACGATGAATTAAAAATCGTGGTCTCACTAATCTCATAATTTGAGCCGCACCCATCGCCGACTAGATACTTACCACCAGCATGTACGGTGCTGTGAGGGGACTGCGTCATTTGACCCTGGTACATGCTACAGGGAGGTCGAGCGTAGCTTCCTAGAGATAGTGAATGATCATATCCACGAGGGTTGTACTCTGTTAGAAATAAAATAGAAAAGTAACCACTTGGATTGATCGCATAACAATTGGAAAGACTTAGTGGTTGTCCACATATAATGTAACGCAATTTCAGACATTATTAACCCTATTCCCCCCATTATCACATTTCGTCATAAACACCTAGACCTCCCTCTTATGTAAAAAAAAAAAAAGGGTAAAGGATCCCGTTCCACGCCCATTGAGGCATATTGGGAATATGGTGTTAGGCCCGTATTTTCTTGACCATCTTCACACTATGGGTGATGTAGTCAGCATCAAGCCGGCTGCCTTAACATTTCTAGAGTTGCTCTGGTACCCATTTCACGAGGCTGGGTCGACCTCGGAGCCGTTTGCGGTCTAAAAAATCCCATCTCAACTGGGGATCGAACCATGGACCACCGAGCTAGGAAGCCAGTGCACTAATCAGTGCGCTACTGCGGCTCCTCCCTTATGTAACGTCACAAATCTCTTAGCGCCGTCTTTTTTCTCAACTTCTACGCTTAAGTCGGATATGTCACGATGAAGAGGATTTCTGTGAACGAGCTCAAGAAATGCTCGAGTTTTTTCGCCGGCGTCACTATCCTGATAGAGTATTATCTAATGCTCTTAATCGCATTAGAGACGTTACTCGTCAGATGGCGCTTACTTTCCACCCCCACTGTTTGGCGGTGACACAAATTATATTTCGTCATCTGCCTATTCTCCACGCTTATCCTGATACCAGAGAGTTGTTTCGTGATACCCTTTTAGTGGCATATCGTAGGGATAAGAATTTTAGGGATATTCTTGTACACAGTCGCTTGAGACGAACCAGTCCTTCTCACTTTGGTACTAAACCGTGCCACCGCCGCATATGTAAGACCTGTCCTTTTGTACTCCAAACTCAGTCAGTTTCCTTTCCGAACGGTAAATTTGTCATTAGAGAGTCTTTTACGTGAGAATCCAGAAACCTGATTTAAGCTATCATCTGCAAGAGGTGTGGCATTATCTATATTGGTGAAACTGGCAGACGTTTGGCAGACAGGTTTCGTGAGCACTTAAATGACATCTATCATGGCAAATCTTTACCGGTGGCCCTTCATTTCAATAGGCCTGACCATTCAGGTAATTCCTATATTCATGTCACTGCCCTCCTTTCATGTTTCAGTGATGACCGAACTCGCTTTTCGTTGGAGAATCGTCTCATTTTTCAAACGGGCGTTTTATCTCCTGCGGGCCTTAATGTCCAGCATCATTTTGCATAAATTCTAGTGGCTTCTCTCCCTGTTTCATACTTCTTTATTTCTTCTGTCGTTGTTTTTCTGAACTATCTTTGTTTTTGCTTTGGTTCGTTTCGTATCCTTTTGTATCATTTTAGTCGTCACTAGCTCGCTCATACGTCACTTCCGCATGACGCTTGTTTTCACAGCCATCTTAAGTGTATCATTCTTGGATCCAGCTAAGTGACTTTTTACTTGTTTTTATAGTGTTGTTTATTCCTGTCACCGTTTCGTTGATTATTTATTTTCTTGTTTCGATACGTCTTTCTGGTTTTACGATTTTCTTGCATTATTATTGTTGTCGTTTCTCTCAGCACCGTTGTTCCATCTGCTTGTATCGCTCTTTGGTGTGTTATTCATCATCATATATTTGTGTAGTACCTATATGTAATTCTTGTCCTTGTCACCTGTTCGTAACTGTGGCCGACGAAGGGTAAAACCCGAAACGTTCTTTGTTTCCTGCGAACCGTTAACTTGTAAAACTGATTTCATACCATTTTATTTTTTAATTTATTTATACATTTCTGAACAGATAAGAATGACATAATCGTTTAAGGTACACCTTTTTACTGGAGAGTTGCAGAGAAGGAAATGTCGAAATTGTCCTCTTTTCACACAACATGCCTAAGAAAAATTCACCGAATATTTTGGCCGAATACCATCACCAACCAAGATCTGCTTACTCGAAGCAAGCAAGAGGACATGCACACCATCATAGCTGGCAGACGCTGGAGCTGGGTTGGCCATATCCTCAGAAGAGACCCCAATGCCATCACAAGAACAGCTATGCTTTGGACCCCTGAAGGAAAACGAAAGAGAGGCCGACCAAAAACAACCTGGCGGAGGACTGTGGAGGCTGAGATGCAAAGAATGAACCAGAGTTGGGGCACTGTACGAAGGATGGCCACAGACCGAGCAAAGTGGAATCAATTTGTTGTTGCCCTACAAGACGCCACTAGGCGTGATGGCCACTGACTGCTTTGACGGTCGGCGGCTAAGGATCAAAGAAGAAGAAGAGACACCTTTTTACAAAGACATTACTTTTAATGAAAGTAAGATGTTGTATTTGAGAAAACACAGACGAGAGAGTATCGGATGTTTTCATTCCATATTTGGGAGACATGACCTTTGCAGTAACACGCATAAATTTCCAGGTGAAAGTAATTTGAATTACCCCACAAAACACGCCTGTTTGAAACGATTGGCAGACATTCGGAATGAAGGCATAACATACTTCCGATTGGAGCCCTGCTTAATATCGTAACAAACAAATGCGGGGAAAGACAGGCAATATAACCTGACATTTTAGCCAAGTTAGAGCACTGTAAAAATTCACTCACGCCAAGAAGACAACCAGACCTTGCCAGAGTTAAGAATAGCAGCAGATTTCATTTATCGGACCGGACTTTGTTTGAGCATCTTGGAGAATTATCTCCCAGGAAAACTCTACCATTAGTAGCAAGCAAAACCAGAATCTGAGGAATCTGAAACACTGAGTTAAAGTGGGAACTTATTGCTAAAATAAAAACTCCCCAGACTACGTGTAAAAGGCATCGTCAAGCTGCCTGAAACTATTTCTCTGAGCCAGCAGTCTGAGAGCCTAAAGATTGGCTTGGTGGTGCTAGTTGAGGGTACTATTTCTGGAACAAGTGAGGGTATAAGTGGCCTGAAGTCTACGTTAGACACCACCATCAGACGGGTCTTAGAGATGCGGGACCAGCTTTGCAGTTACTCCCAGATTCTACTTGGAGCGTGCTGCAACTCTTAAATCTTGACCATGGACGCGAGCAATCCAGTCATCTTTCTGCAAAGACCCAAGCGGGAGCAGAAACAACTATTGGCAGCTAAGTAAAACTTAAGAGCTGGCATGTGAATTGTCCATTTTCGAAAACCATAACATCACACTGTGATGAATACTTTTTCTAAACAATTATTAATTTTTATAACTGTTAAGACATAATTGATTATTAAATTTGTTACTTGTATAAAGACAAATCTAAAGTTGATTTAATCATTTTGAATGTACCACACCCATATGCCTCAGACAATTTCTTAAATACACGTAAACAGAGCTATAAATAATAATAAGAGGAAATTCGCTGAATTAACTCTGCTGGGGGCTTGAACGAGCTAACGAATTATAAGATTACATAATCCTTCACAAAAGTTGACGGCAGATACTAGAGTTTACGTGCTCAGCCAATGTTCTCACTTTCTGAATATCTAGTTAACACTACCTTGAGGTAGAAGCATCATTATCCTTCTACCTACAACTCTGCCAAAGAGTAATCTTGTGCGAAGGTAGACACCTTTGAAGACCCACATTAGTTACTCTTGAGTTTTGGCCACTGTTGGACCACAACTGCAGAGCTAAGGGGGAGGCAAACAGTGACATGCAGTTGCGGGTCATTATTGTGTTGTTTCCTAGTAGACCCGTGGTTCCCATAGATATTTGTAATGTAACTTTTTTTTTCAATAGTAGTCCTATTTAGGAACCATATAATTATTTTTCAGCCTATTGGAGCAGGAATCAAGATCTAATCGTCGGTAAATAAAATGTCTAAAAATTGTTTACGCACAACAATGGTGATAAATAAAATATTGAAACATTGAGAAGTGGGTCTGTGTAGGACGTAACGATTCCTTGGGACAGCCCAGAACCAGAGCGCAGTGATTGAGTTCTGCATATTTGGATAGTCTCCTTGGATGGCGGGGAACGCACAATATGCCTACGCATCTTCCTCCTATCTTGGGACCAGATGTAATGATCCCTTAAATGTAAGCCAAGCTGGAGAAACGGGAGCTCATGACTTTTAACTCAACACGATTCGGAATGGTAGAAAAGGCATAGGAAAAGCCTAGATCTACAGTGTAGATAATACCAAAGCCCCTCCAACTTGATATTGGCAGCAAAAGAATGAGGGAGCTCAACAGCCCAAGGTAAACAACAACAACAACAACAACCCACGAGGGGTTTAATCGGATAATTTTCTGCATCATTTAAAACAAAATTTACAAAAGTGAAGTTCCCGCTGTGTGTATTTTTTAATTCATGAACCTAATTTTGTTGCTGTAATATTTTGTTATTGGTCCAGTGATCACAGATTCAGTTCCTATTCGGCTAAAGGCGATTAGTCTATTGCAAAAGGTCAGGGTAGGACAGCCTAGATCGCTCGAATGGATAGCTTGCTGAAAATTGATTCTTCGAAAAATAACAGCTCATCTTTCTAAAGGTACCAGCAGTGCTAGGAGGATTTAAACAAAGAATCTAACATTAAATAAGTAAATAAATAAAAACATAAAAAATATTAGGCATTAACAACCACGCAAGAAACTAATATACTTGTACGTTTGGTGGTTTTCAAAATATTAAAAAAAAACAACAACAACAAGGCATATTCTTACCTGGCAGCATACAAGAGTAAGATGACGAGGAAGATGTCTGCAGACACGACGAGTTGCTGGCAATGTTGTTGGGTAAAGAATAACTGGACATTGGAGTTATAGAGCTGTGAAAATGACAAAATAATGAGGAATTATAGGTCGTGGTTTTTGACTAGTATACAATCATTATATCACAATTGGTAAAATTTTCTTGCAACTCCATGTAGCAAGACGATCCGTAACTTTCTCTCATAGACGATCAGTAACATTTTATTTATATACTGAAGCACATTAAAAACACACCACAATTATATATACTGATGCCGAGAAGCTGGAAAAAAAAGTGTGGGAATGGATTTTCCCCGTGTTTGTCATGAGCTTTTTCGGCCACGCGCGTCCATTAGCGGACAGCAAATAGTGGTAGGATTTCGATGCCTTGCCTTCAGGGAAGTACCTAGGTTTTATTTTTATATTTAAGTTCTTATGTGTCCTATCTAGCCTTCACTTTCTTTCCTTTCCCTGACGAAGGCCTTGTGGCCGTAACGTAGACTATTTTCTTTGTCTTTTGTCCTCGTAAGACGAATCACCTTTTTTCGATTTTTTTTCACACCCATCCATTGTCATGAGGTAGAGAGCGAATGGCTGCTGGAATGGAAAGTGCATGATTCAACCAACGGGTTTGTGTACAGACTACATGAAAACAATGAAAGTTACACGTGCACCACGATTCCCAACAGCTATGACCCTGAAAATGTGATAGCGTTGTGGCAGTATACTCGGTATAAAAAGGCCGTTGAGACAAAACACCCAGTACATGTTCTTGAAATGCCACGACTATCTGAAAACGACCGCCAATGAGCCATTGGAGACCGGAATGAGCTCGCGGGCCATTGCCAGAAGGATAAATTGCCACCACAGCACTATTGTACGTCTCAATGAACGTTACGGAACCACTGGCAGTGCCCGGGATAGACTTCGGAGGGGCCAACCACGAGTTACTACCCCTGCGCAAGATCGTCATATTGTGCTGAGTCACCTAAGGAATCGTTCTCTACCGGCAAGTCAAACAGCAAGAGCAATAGTGGGTAGACGTGGGCAAGTCTCTCGAATGACAGTCATACGACGACTCAGAGATACAGGCCTTACTGCAAGACGACCTTATGTTGAGCCAAACTTGACTCACAGACATCGTCAGCAGCGCCTGCAATGGGCAGAGCAACATGTCAGATGGACTAGACTGCAGTGGAATGTTGTCCTATTCACAGACGAGAGCAGATTCAACATATCCTTTGCTGATGGACGTATGCGAATTTGGCGACGGTGTGGAGAACGCTTTGCATATTGCTGTGTTCGTCAGCACAACCGATTTGGAGGTGGCAGTATTCACATTTGGGGAGGATTCAGTTTTCACCATCGCTTGCCTCTTCACGTCTTCCTTGGAAATGTTAATGCTGTGACATATCGAGATGAGGTTCTGGATGCATTGGTTGCTCCTGCGTTCACAAATTATCCAGACTTGCAGCTTCTCCAGCAGGATAACGCACGTGCGCACACCGCATGCAATATCTACAGCAGCAGAACATTGTGACGATTGATTGGCCTGCCCTATCACCAGACATGTCCCCTATAGAACATCTGTGGGACGAGCTTGGACGCAGAGTCTACAGGCAAGGTTCTCCAGCTAATCTGCAACAGCTCGAAGCTGCTCTTACACGTGAATGGGACTTGATTCCCCGGGATTTCCTTCAGAGACTTGTGCGTTCCATGCGGAGCCACTGCCAAGCTTGTTTGCAAGCACACGGTGGACATACCAGATACTGAGGATAGTGTGAATGAATTTTTTTATTGGTTGCATTTTTGGTTTTCTCTCTTGCCTGCACAGAATGCAATGAATTTCATAACAATCAAATGTACAAATTAATGACCAGCATGGATTCATAGGAAAATGAAAAAAGATTCCAAATATGTAAACTTGTAAACACTTATATTTACATTTCACACTGTTCCTGGATTATACAGGTGGTGCGTTTTTAATGTGCTTCTGTGTGTGTGCCTGTGTGTCTGGGGATGGATATATATATATATATATATATATATATATATATATATATATATACATATATATATATATATATATGTGTGTGTGTCTGTGTGTCTGGGGATATATATATGTGTGTGTGTCTGGGTATATATATATATTTGTATGTGTGGGTGTGTGTGTCTGGGGATAAATATATATATATATATATATATATATATATATATATATATATATATATATTTTTTTTTTTTTTTTTTTTTTTTCTATAACCAGCGGCACTCGAGCTTTCTAGCCCTTTTGGCCCAATGACATGTCATTGCAAGGCTGGGGGGGTCAGTGGACTTTCCTTCCAACCCGGTCAGGAGCTTCGCTCCTTCCCATCCACACGGGATTTATGTGCAGGAGCCGTTCAGATTATTCAGTCAAATTTCCGGTCGTAAAAAAAAAATGCGCATACGCGCAGCGGGTATTTCAAGTGAAACTTTCGCAGTTGAGTTGCAACCGGTAATTGTTACATGTCTCTCAACACACTGGTCAAGTAGGTGAAAAGAAAGAAATAGGTACATTCTTTTTGAGTCTTTGTAAGGTATGCTTAAAAACTTGCAGAGATTATCTTACTTTTGTGATAGAAAGCATCCTCGTACCACACCATGGGGCCGAGAATAAATTTTTTGAAAAGGGTACAATCTTTTATGGACTCTGTGTGTGTGTGTGTGTGTGTGTGTGTGTGTGTGTGCGTGCGTGCGTGCGCGTGTGTGTGTGTTTGTGTGTAGAGGGTTGGCAAGGACCTGGGGTCCTTCCCAGGATGTCACAGAAAGACAGAAAAGATAACATCCAAATACATGGAATGAAATACTTGATAGTTCTTTTATTCTAGGAGAAGAATATAGTCTCACTCTTGACACAACTTGAATAAACTCAGCAACACTTCATTATAGTCATATGGGCGATATCATTAATCAAACATTTAGGACCTGGACATTGGGGACAATATCAAATATTACTGACATACAAAATGAGGATAATAACTAGCTTCAAGATATATCTCTGAATACAAAGTTTACATGTTGGCTTCTGAAAAAACACTATTACCACACCAGGCCAGAACATTACTTCTCAGTGCGGCATAGAACATTGCACGAGTTCAACATAGAACTACCACAAGGATTTGAAACGCGACTAATACATATAACTCAGGTGAAGTTAATTAAATGTGGTTTAAAAGTAATTAGCTGCCCATTCTAGGCCGATAAGATAGATATTCCAGTAATATATAAGAAAGCTCCTAAAAACACTTATTCCCCTTAGTTCATGAACCACCACGCTGTTATCTTAAAGAGACCTACCTGTAGCTTTCAGACATGGAAGGAATGGGCTGATGTATAGGCGGGACTCCGTGGTACATTCCGTTACCAAAACTGTGGTTGATAGACAGTCTAGATGCTCCATTGCACACGTCACTTCTTTGACTTCGCAGTTTTTCTTCTCTCCTCCACTTCGCTCTTCTAACGACAAAAATAATGTGCTGAATTTTGGTGTTTAGTCTTAAATAGTCAGTGTTTAGTCAGTTGTAAAAATAAGTAGTGTTTAAAGAAAAAAGTCATATAAACTTCTAGTCGTAAAAGCAGTAAATATTTGTCGTAGACACGGCGATTGTAATTCACTTGGACAATAGCCAAATTTATAGATACAATACCAGTTACCTTCTATACAGACATCAGCTGGAAAACACAATAGCTACAACAAATTGGCGTAACTACAATGTATGTAGTCTTGGCCCAAAGTAATCTATATTCACTTGAGCGACACAAATGCCAGCATACCATTTGGCAGTTGTGTCATTAAAGAAGACTTTCTGTCAGAGAGAATGTATGTGGTTTGGAAATAACTTTACGAAGCAGTAATTATGGAAATATGACCGTTTCACTGGGTGAACTAGAATATATGACATCAGAACCTAACCTACGGATAAACCGAGAAAATAATCTTATAAGGTGTGTGAGGAACTGGGACATGCTACGACGTTTAACACATAAACTATGGACATTAGAGATCATTTCTTCTTCTTCCTCGTTCGTCCTGAAAAGGACGGTGGTTGCGTTGTGTCTGTTTACGCCTAAGCTGTGATATCTGCACTTTTCGGCCGACACATCCGACTTCTGCACGGCATTTTTTAGGACCGGGTTTGCCTTCCCATTGCGATCCACACTCGCTCAGCCAGACTGCACTGCTGCAGACTGTTTCCAGGACCATCACGTGGATTTGGAGTGCGGTCTTGACCAGCTCTGATTCGCTGGTCCTGACGCAGGCAGTCAAGCTATGAGTCGCTGACTGCGTTCTCTATTGCTGCGTCTTTGGGTCCCAGAGATCATATATAAAGGCGAATGTGCATTCTGATCACTACTTTCCGCGGCCAGCGTTGTGCTGGAGCCCCGGGATTTGCCCGATCCACTGTGACGGCAGTTACGTCATTGCCATAGAACACTGATGACATTCCTAGACACGAAACACAGATACGGCAGGTAGATATGTATAATATTGTGATCCCAGACGATTACACTAAAAGCAGTCACAGGAATCTTGATGAGATTACAAACACAGTGATCATAATCTTAAATTAAGATTGAATGCTTGACAGATATAAATTGTAGTAACAGTCAAAGATTTGACACTACAAAAGAATGGTCAAAGATTAAGTCATGATGCGGGACCCCAAGATGCAGCAGTAGTGATTGCAGTCAGTGACTCATAGCATGACTGCCTGCGTCAGGACCAGCGAATCAGAGCTGGTCAAGACCGCACTCCACCTCCACGTGGTGGTCCTGGAAACAGTCTGCAGCAGTGCAGTCTGGCTGAGCGAGTGTGGATCGCAATGGGAAGGCAAACCCGGTCCTAAAAAATGCTGTGCAGAAGTCGGATGTGTCGACCGAAAGGTGCAGATATCACAGCTTAGGCGTAAACAGACACAACGCAACCACCGTCCTTTTCAGGACGAACGAGGAAGAAGAAGAAGAAAAAAGTCAAGATGCTATAGAAAAACAGAAATACTAGTCACAGACCGAGATCTGAAACTGTAATGAAATGTTAGTCATATATTAATCATGAAGCTCTAAAAATGGTAGTGATTGGCCGAGATTTGATGATATAGCGGTAGAAGGGGAACGACTAAGTAAGTAAGTAAGAAAGAGTATTATCAGTCGTAACCCATTATTTGGTCAAATAGATACAGTAATAGCAGTAATACCCCGAGGTTTAATGTTGTCGGTACAGTAATTGTAGTCATAGACTGTGATTTGATGCGACAAATGTCAAGATAGTAGTTAAAGACTGTCGTACTTTTTAAAAGGTAGGTATAGAGATATGTATGGTCCTGTCTGAGTAGAGGTGATAGTGGTAACTATGTGAGAATAAAGGTGCAAGAAATAGTTTTTTTTTTCACGAGGGTGATAGTGTAAGAGGGAGATCAGTCTCTGGAGGAAGTAGTTTCTCTAATCCAGCTTATCTATACGACTATATTTTAATCAGACGAACTTCCTCTCCTTATACCAAATACAAGTTACGCTGCACCCACATACACACAATTCTGTGACAATTACGCACAAACGTGAAAACAAACTATGGATAACAGATATGGTTAGGCGTTTGACCAACACGTTAAATTAAGTTGTGTTAGGTTTATTATCATATAAACTGCTCACAACATCAAACATATATATATCAATAAATCATATTATAGACATGGGAAAATAACCCCATAAAATGCCCTCCCCTCTTGTGAAGAAAGAAAGATCCCCAAAAGAAGTTAGTAAACCCAAAGGTAAAAGGTTAGCATGAGGGTATGGAATATTCAGTAAATAAAAAGAACAAGTTCCTAGTTAAGCTATCCCAGAAATATTCAGTTCAGTGAGATTTAAAAAAATGAAGTTAGTATAATGATTGTAACAAAGGAAAATATTTTTCTCTGCCTGTCTGTTTTTCACTCTGTCATTCATGTGGCCACAAACATACTCGCTTACCCAGTACTTGGCGTAAGTGTCTCTCTTGGAGAGAAAAAAAACCCTAACAATAGTATGACCTATCGTGTCAGGTTGATTGCCAAATCCGGCCCCAGACTAGCCTTGGTACTTAATAATAATGTCAAGGTAATCGTCAGAATTGGTGCGTTAATAGTTTTCCTAGATGAGTCCTGTACCACCTCATTTAGTGGTTGAAGTAAGGCGTATCCGGGACTGTCACAGTTATAGAAAGAAAAAAAATTGTTCCTGTACTGTCTAACCTCTGGTTGTTGAGACAACTGTTACGTGATGCACACTGGTAATGATAATCCTGTCGGCTTTTCTCTGAGTTGAGTGCCGGTTATGAAAAAAACAGTGAATTCCCCTGGGTATAATCCAATTGAGAAAACCGTCTGTCATAGATTGAGTAAAATGTTATATATTTTGCCACAGCGGGCTGATAAAATTGGATAGAAAAATCTGGTATTGTACAAGTCCAGGTTAATTTTATTATTATTGTTTATAGTTTGGCTCTCTCATGAATGAAGAAAATGGACCGCACAGGTCAAAATCGAAGACCCAATAATAACAATAATGTCACTGGTAGCCTATAAGACCGCTGGTTCGCTGGTTTTTGATCGAGCCTAATTTGGGAAGAAATAAAACAATTCAACCCAAAATGACAATACTATGTTATCACGCGTAGTGTGATCTCTGATCCCCTCCGTCCTCTAATTAACTTAAAAGGCACACGGTATCTTAGTCTAACTTATCGCGCTTCGCTTCAGCGGATACTGTTTGGGTGTCAGGTATGCGCCTTTCCCCTCCCAGTAAACACTCAGCGCACAATATCAGGGTTAATTTAATTAAGACTCCTTTAACGCTTATCGCTGGTCATTACTAGCTATTGATGGTTGGCGTCTATCGTTTTAACGCGTGATATAAACACTACTCATTTAAAAACTTTTACACACGACGAAATATAATGCGCGTACTACTCTGTCACACTTAACATTATACTTAAGTCCTCGAAAAATGGTTGATGGATTTTACTTAACTAAACCACTGGTAAGAGAATATCTGAGCGTTTTGCTATTTCGCTAGTCTTAACGCTCGGGAAATGGCAAATGAATAAAATGGTAAAATTTTTAACACATTTAATACTTAAGCACAACTAAAATATTACCACAATCAGAAATTTAAATCCCCACGGGACAATTTAACACATTTAGCGAATAAAATGGTTCCTAGTCTGGCGTGATTAGATTCTTCCAAAATTTCTGAGAGACTGATAACTGAATTAGAGTGAAGACAGAATAAATACGGAATTGGTGTAATTATCTCCAAAGAATGCGAATTTTCGCACCTTCGTCCTTGCCAGGGAAATCAAGAAGCTTCGTTCCCGAGATAAAGAATTATACGGTCCCTCTGTTCGACGTTGCCAATCGACAACAAAGGCTTCTGATATCAGCGATTGTCTCCCTGTTTATACAACATCACAGGATTTGCTTCCTCTTGTAGAGAACTTCAAGATGTTTACCTTCCACGGGTTTTGGGCACGTGCATTCTGCCAGTCATCGTAATACTGACTGCTCCGCTGGCGTGAGAACTTCTGTTAGACAAGCGTTCTACGCTCACCTGAATGAGTGACAGTTTCGAATCTAGGTGGACGTTCATCAGCGCATGAAAACAGGGAAAATAGGCGTGGCTAAATATGAGTTAATAGACAGCGAATTTGCGTGGGTTTTTTTCGTAGCAAAAATTATACACGCTGGAGGGGGAAGCAACGGTGTACGGATACAGGCGATATTTTCATATTCACGTCACAAAGACACAGGTTTGAATCTATAGACAACATAATCTATAGACAACATAATCTATAGACAACATAATCTATAGACAACATAATCTATAGGCAGCTTATAGGAGTAACAGACTTGTAATTCATACTATATACAGTGATGGTATTCTTCTTCTTCGTACACTCTCAGACGTCTACTTGAAAGTTTTCAAAGAAAGCAGTAGTTAGCTTAAGGCTAATTGTGTCTCCGTAGAGTTTTTCGACGAATGGTACTGGTGTCGGCCATATGCGCTTTCTCTATTCCACATTTGTTGAGCATCTTTGAAGCAGATGTTCAGCAGTCATTTTATCAGTGCCACAATTACACTCATCGGTATTCAAAAACATCGATTCGATTTTATAGATAAAATGATGTCTTCGACACTGTAACGGTAGTCATAGACTGATTTGATGCTATGGACACAGTGACGATTCGATGTACTAATGTAGTGAGGAAATCGAGCACAAGTTTTGGCACTACAGATATTATAATAGTAACGGCATACAGTTTCAATAGTTTTCATAGATACAGTAGTCAGTTCACTTTGTGGTGGTGACAGACATGATAATTTACATTCATAGCAGTTCATATACATATTGTACAGTTTTATCAATAATGGTCATAGTTGTTTAGATACAGAGAATTACAGACTTAGTTGATCACGTGGTCAAAATGGTACATGAAAACTAACCAGTCATGTGACTGTACGTTAGTTATTGATATGATATTCTCGTTAACAGCTCTAAAGAGATATCAGCAGCATAAGGTACCGTCCTTAAACTGTCACAGACAGTAGTTGTTAAAGATGTGGATAAACAATGATCTAGGCAGAGAACGGTGTTTATATGGCATTTAGATTTCTACATATGATGTGTATGTGGCATATAGATCTCTAAAAGTAGTGTGTATATGGCATATAGATCTCTATATGTGGCGTGGATGTGGCATAACGACCTCTAAATCTGGTACGTATATAATATAAATTCTCAATATGTGGACTGACACTAACAACTCACTAATTGTAGTCATAGACCGAGATTTGATGAGATAAATATCGTTATAATAGTTAAAAACATTCCAAAACAAGTGAGCACTTACCTGTTTGAGAACCAAACCTGGATTCTCGCCTCTGCCAGGTCAATCTTGTGGGCGAGTCTCTCACGCGCGAAGACGTCTGGGTAGTGTGTTCGCTCAAACTCTGGGAAGAGACATCAGTACCACACATTATAATGATATCATTATTAAAAACAATATTTGGGAGGAAAAAGAAACTTCACTCAGAAATGTCACTAAGATAATCAGTACGGTACCATCATTGACTTCACTCAGAAATGTCACTAAGATAATCAGTACCATCATTGACATCACTCAGAAATGTCACTAAGATAATCAGTACCATCATTGACATCACTCAGAAATGTCACTAAGATAATCAGTACCATCATTGACATCACTCAGAAATGTCACTAAGATAATCAGTACCATCATCGACATCACTCAGAAATGTCACTAAGATAATCAGTACGGTACCAATATCGGCTTTCATCTCCCCAAGGAGCATGAACCTTCAACAATCTTATGCCAAGTCTTCCTGTCACGTGCCATCAGCTCAAGATCTTCCCATGACTTCTTCATCCCCTTCATGTTTATCTCTAGTTCTCTTCTCCATGTGGTTTCACTCTACCTTTCTTGCCATGTGGATTCCAGAACAAGTACTGCCTTGTAATGCTATCATTATTGAGAAGAAGAGAAAAGAACTTCACTACGATAATCATCATCATCACTACCCTCCAGCTCCACAAGGAGAACTGGCGTTCAGTAAATTAGTGCCAGCCCTTTCCTGTCCTGTGCCATCCACGTAAAGGTCTGTTCATATCTTCTTTATCCTTCTCATGCCTGTCACCCATTGCCTTCCCCGTGTGTTTTCCAGTCTCCCTTTCCATCTCTTACCCTGGGGATTTTAGAACGAGAACTGAATTGTACTGCTATCAACAGGCTGTCTCGATGCTCTGGCCTGGTGTGGTGCTACTGTGTTTGAGAAGCCACTATGTAAACTTTGTAATCAGAGATATTTCTTGTAGCCAGTTGATAGTCTGATTTTGTTTGTCAGCAATGTTTGATATTATTCCTGATGTCCGGAACTTACTTGTTTGACTAATCATATCTTTCATAGGACTGCAATGCAGTGTTGTTGAGTGTATTCAAGTAAGAGTGAGACTATACACATCTCCCTAAACGTAACGATCTATCAGCTGCCAACATCTTGGTCTCAATATATTCTTTTACTAGTGCTGGTGGGAGCCGCGCTAGCGTAGTGGTTACAACACCGCTCTGGCGACCGGGTGATACAGGATCAAACCCGGGCGACGGCATTTGGGGATTTTTCGTCGACCGGGATTTGGACTGGATTAACTCGAGACCTGGCGAGACAACATTTGAAGGAGTGTCGTCGACCAGGGACTGGCGGCTCCTGAGCCGACCCAGCTGCAATGGGTACCTCCGAAATCGGCGAGTATTTGCCTGAATGGCGAGGGACACCTGTCTCTGTACAAGAAATAAAGGGATACTCACGTAAAATCAATGTCAGGTTAGACATAAAATAATAACCTGAGATTTCGCCTCGAGTATTAGCGGGCGAACGCAAAAAAAAAAAAAAAAAAAAAAAAAAAAAAAAAACAAGTGCTGGTCTAATTTTAGCGTGATCTTTGTTATCACTTTGTATTTTCATGGCGTTGTTTTTTCCAGCCATTTTTTAATCACAAACATGGCATCATAAGTGGTGATATTTCTGCGTAGTTCTGTTATTAGTGTTTAGATCTGATACGAGAGCAAAATGTTGGTGTGCATATTTATTTATCAGTCGCTTCTTTGTAATGACTTAGATCTCTGGATGCTTCACAATCCAGTGAGCTGATAGATCGCTTTATTGGTTTGTTAATTTCTTATTTAATCTTGCTCATTTAATCTCCCGTCTGTAGGCGATCATCATCATCATTACCTTATAGGTCATAGAGGCATTAATGCCCAACCTTCCTGTCTTGTGCTGTTCGAGACCTTTACATGTCTTGATTATCTTAAGAAAAAAAAAATGATTCAGCAGCCCAGACACTCATTTGGGTTGTCTCCAGGCTGCGTCTTGGATGGTGGAGGTGAATGACTTAAATTAGTGTATTCTTTTTGGTTGACTTGTCAATGCTGTAGCTGAAGTTTCTGGCTAACAATTTTTACCGGATAGAGTAGCTGCACCTTGACTAAATCTTCTTGAGTCACCTCCTGCGACATACATGGTAGGGTATAGTGTTGCTATTCCTTGCTATACTTTCAGTCTTCGGAAACACAAAGATGACTGACGAACATACTGTCAACTTAGTTGAACCCTTGCACTTTTTGAGTTTGGTATTACAGTACCAATTTCGCTGTTTTTCTCCCTTGTCGCTTAACTTGTTATTCTGTTTTCTATGTGTGGATCTCTAATTGTCAAACAGACTACAAGGTCTTTTATAGTTGGACTTGCGCCTTAATATAACCAACGGACATTGTGTCTAGGTTGAACGAGGCGCGCCTCGCCAAAATGGGGCAAAACTCCTTTAAAAGAAAAAACAACTGTTGATATTCACGTAATGACCAAAACAGCTGGTGGAGTGATAGTTTATTCGTTTCTGTAGCTGTGTGCTGTGTCTCTCCCGTGTATTTATTCGTGTTATTCTTTATATTGTTGACGAGCGTTATAAGATTTTCTACCGGCTTGTTGAGCCTATTTTGCAACTTCAGCAGTCAACAAAAATAACAGCGCTATATTTAACGTATTCAAGATATATTAAAGTGATTCACTATAACCCAGCGGGGCACCTCATTATCATTGACCTGAGTAATAGTGATAAATGTGGGAATAGTTATATCCAGAAAATAGCTGTAAAACGCACATAAATAACACTTGATCATCATTTCATCATAATTTTTCTTTGCGCTCCTTACGCAGCCCGGAGCCACCACGACGGCTGGTCCCCTTGCAAGAAGTCTGCATCAAGCAGTCACATGTTCTTGCAGCGGTGGATTATGGGGCAATTTGTTTGACATGATGAGGTTGCCAGCTCCCATGTACAACTTCATGTTAGTTGCCTTGTACCACATGCCTGATAGGGCAGTAGGCATATTCTTTATTTGTCTCTTCTGGTACCCCCTGGAACTACACAGGGCAAATAACACATAATACATTTGGTAAAATCAAAGTGATTGATATTAACACAGGCATGACTACAATACAACACAATGTGCTGTCACGGGCTGACCTTTAAAGTATGTATACTTTGCTTTGACGCGCAGACTACGATCGCTTGGCCATGTCCGCCGCATTAAAGATGGTCGCATCCCCATAGATATTTTCTACAGACAACTGCCAGATGGCAAAAGAATAGCCGGGCGGCCGTAGCTGAGGTTTAAAGATGTGTACAAGAAGAGAGACATGAAGGCACTGGACATAAATCCAACAATCTGGGAGGATAAAACTGCCGATCGAACTAAGTGGCGAAGCGCCCTATGCTGCCACCTCAAAGTGGACGAAAAGGAAGCTGTCACAATAAGCACAGGAGGAAAAAAAAAAACGCCGAAAGCAACACAAGGAGGGAAAAGCAGCAGTGGGCTATCACTTCAGGGGCGTATTCCCATAGTCAAGTTTGACTTCACTATTATCAATGTTTTTGTTCATAAACAAAAATAAAGTAAAAAGGGACACCACACACATAATCAATACGACAATTAGAAAGATTATTTTTCTTTTAAGTTTTTCTCTCCATTGGGAACACGGAGCTACCATTGCAAGTGGTCCTCTCGTAGAAAGCCTACACCACAGCATGGATGTATTCTTGTAGAGTTGGTTTATGTAACAATTTGTTTTACATGATGAGGTTCCGGTCACCCTTCACATCTTTATATTAGTAGCCTATTACGACATGCCTGCCTGAGTAGTAGTAGTCCCATTCTTTATCTGTCCCCTCAGAGACCCCAGGGAAGTTGACGAGGCAGAAAGATTGTTATATTGAATTAAAAGATGAAACAGCGACAACAACAATAGCGATAACAACAAAGATGCACAATTAGAATGACAGTGTACACACCTTTCTCCAAAGACTCGATCTGTCCAGCTGTGAAGGATGTCCGATTCCTCTGCAATTTTCGCTTGAGGCGCATGCGCGTCTGTTCATCTGTTTCCGCAACGTGTCCTTCAATAAGACATCCTGTTGCTCCCGTGCCGTTAATGAGGTCATCTAGTTGACAAGACCGAACAAGCGGTATTCAGAAGGATGGTAAAATGAAAGCATACCTTATTTTCAAAGTGGAATAGCCATGTGAAAATTCTCTGTAGTAAACTCCATTATAAAATTTGGTTTGTAAAGTTGATATTTGGGATAGTAAGATATTAGTGACCCGTGCCGGATGAAAACCTGCTATTGCCCTAAGTACTGACAATATAATGTGTCGCCCCTTTCATACAAAATATGAAACTCAAAGCAATAAGAATATTAAGACAGAAAATGTGTTTTTTATATTTGACTTAATGTTGAGAGCACATCATGGTGGGAAGCAATCTTGATAAAGTTATATTTAGAGGGATTGCTGCGCACCATGCTGAGCCTAAACAAAACGGAAAAAAACTAGATTCGTTAGCTATGACAAAACAACGTATCTAAGGATGACAAAAAAGTATGTGTCTACGCTTTGTAGCGTATCGACATGTCCGAAAGCGTGGCTTGGTCCACTTAATATATGTGTAGAAGAATCTACTTGTAAAAAGGGTTAATGAGTCTAGATTCGACACAAAAATCAAATATTTATGTATAATTTTTGTGGTGATACCACTTATTCAGGATAAGTTGAATCCATAAGTATCGAAAAGCCAAGATGGCCAGAAATATAGTGAGAGATAGTATCTCAAGATATACAAGATGTTTTCAAGGTTAGCATAACCTACATGTATAGATATAAACATTTGTGAAAAAATACAATGTGTCGGGAAGGATCATAAGAGAATATATGTTAGCGGACAAAGAAATAAGTGTGCAAGAAAACACAGGACTATAATATTACGGATTTGATGTAAAAGTCCAATGTGTCGGGAATGACCACAAAAGAATAAAGTTAGCGGACAAAGAAATAAGCGTGCAAGAAAGCACAGGAATATATTATTACGAGTATCAGAACGAAATCATAAAAGCAGGGAATCGTACAGATATGGTATATTAAATGAATCGATTTTTGCCAATGACAAACTTATAAATTATGTTGGAGCAACATGTATCAGTGAGTCTACTTATCATCAGAACATAAATGAAAACAACCCTAGACATTCACCGGTGTTAAGGACGATTGTTAATGTATTTTTGCATGTTGCCCACACTTAGGCTTTTAGCAGTTAATCTACGCGGTAATATGTCTATCTGTGGTTAATCATGTAGTTGCACGGGGTTTTACTAATATTAAACACGATATATTTAATACGTCACCGGGAGTTTATGACGTAATCCGTTTTGCACTAATTTATGCAAACGGTTGATTCTTGGCCTTTTGTATATTGTAGTCGTCAAAGAAGGACGTACTTGTTCTAGTTCCTGAGATTTTGGAGGAATTATATAATTTATGTTGCATGAAGTACTTCGAGGGCCGCCCCATTGTATTAATGAAGAATGAGAAGTAAGCGAGAAGATTCGTAATAATTTAAGAAGGAATTATACAGATATTCCTATGTCTACATAATCTGTCCCACATTACTTTGGTGGATTGGATGCCACCTCTAGTACAGCAGCCAGATATGTATTAACCAGACAAGACTGTGAGAGGATTCGTTAACATGTATGTACCTTATGAAAATGCCAAATGAAATGAACTTTATATCTTCGTATTAAACGTCGTTGTATGTGGACCCATCCACCAAAGTATTTGGATTAATTTATGAACTGATTGATTCATCTGCACACCCCACGACATCCATCATGTTATCAGCACGATGCATTGATAGAATTGTTACAAAAACCATCTTCACCACGCTATTAGACTGACTACGAAAACCCCATCTGTAACAACTGGAGACCATAAGGTTTACCCTTTACAGATGAACCCGCACTTAACCCTTGACATAACCATTATGAAAAGAGAACTAATGAAGGAGATAAAAATTAGGCAGTTAAAATATTTTTGCCATATAAAAAGACAACACCTTGCAGAAGACCATAACAGAAGTAAGAGTTGAAGGCAAACGTGCAAGGGAAGACAGCGCTGTTAGTGAGAAGATAACATCAAGAGATGGACAGGCAAGAGTCTATCAGAGTGCACCATCAAGACAAGAGACAGAAGACGTTGGAGATCCATTGCAGGCGACCTTCATTGCGGAGATGGTAGCCGACGATGATTAACCATTATATTAATTGTTTGATTTAAAAGAGTTTCTTTCTTGATTTTATGACTGCGATATGCATGATTAGGCTCAAGATTTTAATAAACGGTAAAACATTTTACATTGTTATTATAGTAAAAACCCATATTTTTACATTTCTTCACTCAGCACTGTTGTCCTGTAATTACAGACACCCCTGGACTGGACAATATACAGCTAAAAAGGTTGGAAAGTACCATTATTGCCATCATTACAAATCATAGTACTCGAAAATGCAGAACGTAAGTGTCATTATATAATTCATTGAATATTATAATTAACAATTAATCTTTATTTTTGCACTTGGTGGACTTTGGTGCCGCGGTAGCGCAGTGGTTAGCGCACTGGCTTCCTAGCTCAGTGGTCCATGGTTCAATCCCCAGTTGAGGTGGGATTTTTTAGAACGCAAACTGCTCTGTGGTCGACCCAGCCTCATCAATTGGGTACCAGAGCAACTCTGTGAAAGTTAAGGCGGCCGGCGTGATGCTGACCATATCACCCCTAGTGTGTCGATGGTCAAGAAAATATGAGCCTAACACCATATTCCCAATATGTCTCAATGGGTGTATAACGAGATCCTTTACCTTTACCTTTTACTTGGTTGACTATGTCGTGTAGTGCGTATTGGGGCAACTACGATAGTAGTTTTTGCCAGGAATAGCCTATGAGATATTAGGTAGAAGGTCTCCAGAAATTGCCTCGTTAAGAAAGGATAGAGACCTATCCGAGATAAGGTCAAGAAGAAGAGAATGCGAATGCTTTCCACTTGACAGTGTTTTCTATTGAATTGTGGAAAGAGTTCTGTTTCTACACAGCCTTAGCTTCTGTCCTTAGATCCCGTAACAGAAAAAGCCCCCCAACCTCATCTGAGTGTAGAAATTTACCTATATGTAAATATTTAACATCGACAGCACGAGTGATACCTTAACGAACTAGATAATGATCAAACGATTATTGGGTTTATTAATTAAATATCTGCACATATAGGGTTAGTAGGTTATTAGAACGTGATGATGGTAAAAGATGATTCAAACAAATACACACAGATGAGATATTATTATTGTAGTTAATTAAATAGAAGAATGAACTTGTGTAAAGCGAAATGATGATGATGTGATATGATACGTGTTACCAAATGGTGAGTAATCTACACAGTCCATGTGTCTCTAAATGCTTCACCCGGGTAGGATGATTCACATTTAGGCATAGAATGTTCCAAGTTGTTTTAAGTTATTTCGAGTACGGAATCTCTACGTCGAGAACGTTCTGGTGAAAACTTCTTTTGTACTGCGAACGTTGATAATATACCGTCCTTCACTGTTTGACAATATCTATTTCTGTATGTTTATTTTCACTAAAACCTTTGTGGATGATTTTATATAAATTTTTAAAGTATGTCAGGTAAGTGTATTTTTACCTAATTATATATGTAAAATATACAAATTGGTATATTTGTGATGCTATATTGCTTCTAATGCATGGATTTTAATTTTTGGTACCGTATTCATTTCTCTGAAGCAAACATAATTCAAGTTTTTCAAACATAGTTTCATGTGTAAAAATAATTTTGACTGGCTAATTTTTATTAACCATGGGGTCCTTTGATGGGTCATCGAAATAATAACGTGGCTGGAGGTTTTCCAGTAGAGTGGTAGGGTACCTCCTCATACGCAAATAATGCTGCAGGTAAGAACGAATCACAGGATTCTGGTTTCTCCTGTGCGAGCTTACGTAAAATTGTAAGTAGAGTCCCGTATATCTTTCCACTTGCCCAATCGATTGTGGATGATAAAATGGGCGGACGAGAATATTTTGAAAAATCCTAAAAACTTCCTCTATCAGTTTCCCTCTGGACTGTGAACCCATTGTCAGTTAATATCTAAGTGTATCCTAATCTTGTGAATATTGAGAGCAAAGCCTCTCCTACGTGTACTGAGTCTGCTGAGGGTAGAGCAATCACTTCCCCCCACATAGTACATGTTTACCAGAGAAAGGAAGTATTTTTTTCGGAAACTGACGAAAAGAGCATACAGTCTGCTGAAATGAAGAATTTAATGAAAAGTAAGCTGCAAAGTATGACACAGAACATGGAATCAATAAAGGAAAATACCAGAGATGATTCATACATAGCAGGGGGATACTGAGGTGAGTAAATTTTGTGTAAAAGTGTAATTCCTCCCTTTTTTCTTAATTTTCTCAAAACCTCATTTTTCACACAAATGTGGGCACGTTGCCCATGATTTTTCAAAAACTATTAGTGATACAGCAGTAAATTTTGGGCCACACACTGTACACATAGTGCTTATTAAAATAAACTAAAATAAAGGATGTATGTTAACAAACTACAAAACTGTTAAGAAATAGCTAAGATACCCCCCTTAAAAATTTCAACTATTTTTCGATTGGTATGTTAAAATCCAAAAAAACTCAGATATCAAACCAATCAAAATTATTTTAGTATACAATCATTACCATTTATTAACAAATGAAATAGCCAAATTTCATAACTCAAGTTGTACTCACATTTGAGATATCTTGGGCAAGAAAATACCTCAAAAAGCTAAAAATTTGCCCTTTTTTCACTGTTTTTCAGCCATAGATTGCAAGTTTTTAGTATATACCTCAATGTTTTGTATTTTTTTCGGTCATTTTGCTTGTATAAATGACCAGATATAGATATTAACTTATAATTCTGTGTTTTTCATTTTGGGGGTTTAACCTCCCCATAAATATGAGATTCAACTTTTGAGCTTTTTAGCTTGACTTCAGATGGTTTGCTTCCGATGGAGCTGAACTAGATATGAGTAATCAACTGTGAGATTTAGCTTGACTCATGTAATAAGCTTTCGAGTGATTTGAACTTGATTTAAATATGCATTGAACGTGTGCGCACGTGATATAAGGGGACGAAAAATTCTGCTACCATCGTCTTAATCGTGGGCGAGAAATATTCCTTTTTAATTGAGGAATGATGGATGTCCTATGGCGAATTCTGCTAGTCAAATGTCCGTTTTGATAACATTATTCTGGTTAGACGTCAACTCAGACTACTGATGGACTGAAGACACACAAAAGTCTTCGTAAGTTTCCACACTTAATATCACTGGTTGACTTTCATTAATTCTACTTCTCACTGTTGATCTCTATGAGTTCGATTCTAATGATGTTGAATATATTGTGCACGAGAGTGTGTACGCATGGAAGACTGTGATGATGATTTAACAAGCTAGATGAAGGTGAAGTATGAACTATTAATTACTTCCTATCAGCCTATCATCTTAGGGAAAATCTTCTGATTTTATTTAGGCATGTACTATAAGAATTAATTGAAAAATTAGCTTTCGCACATTTAGCTAGACGACTAAGATAACTAACTAAAGAATAAGAAAAAGTATTAATAATCTGTATGAGATCTACTAACCTTCTTTCCCCTTCGAAAAATTCTTTAAGAACACAATACACCACAGATATGAATTATTTTATCCACATTGAATAAACACGTGTATTAAGGTTAGACGCTAGTGATGTTCTCTACACCACAATGTTGAAAAAAACTTGATTCCTCTCTGATAAAGCCTGCCGTACGTTATATTCCTAACACCCCCAATTGTTCCCAAATCTTGCCTGTGACTTGAAACTCCGCCTCTCCCTAATAGCTAAGAGGCCATCTGGTTGCTCCCCCTGTCAGCGTGTGTCACGGGCTGAAGTGGGTTGGGCTATCCGCCACCAATTTTCGTTTGCGTTGTCTATTAGTCTTTGTCAAACAGCACGGTGTTTGCTGATTGACCAGCTAGACAAACTCACCTGTCCGCTAACTGTCACAAAACTCGCTGTCCATTGTCTCTTGCATGCCGGCTAACAAGTCCCTTTGTCGTACCGGGCTTATTGTATTCCATCTGGAAGCAGGGGTTGTTGTTCCGTGCCGAGGGCCTTTGCTATCATACTCCTGGAGTTCATTGTTTGCGGGGTCTATTGTATTGTGCTAGACGGGGACCGTGTTTTGTTTAAACAACGGCTCGTATTGAAAAGATGTCCACCTGGCGTCTCTCAAATGAATAGTATCCCAAGCTGGTATATGTGACAATTAGTTACACGGGGACTAGATATCAAAGAATGTTTTCTTACATCCAAGCTGGGTGTCACAAGATTTTGTGAAAAAAGGTGTGTTTAACAAGGTGGGGAAACTAAATCAAAAGAATTTCTTTACCACCGATGAAAGGACAAATGTGGTTCTTTAGATACCAGATTACCGTTTAAAGTCCAGTCGTGATTAAAAGATTACTTGGAAACGATGAAAGAACCAACGTGGAATGATAGAGCACAAATGGGGGAGAAAATAAAATAAGACAGATGTAGGAAAAGTTAGAGCGATAATGCTTTGGCGCTCGTTTATCACAGACTAGTGCCCTAAGCAAGTGCTTAGTGCGCTTAATGGGTAATCCGACTCTATTGGTGGGTAAAACAAAATAAAACAAAGTTTACGAAAGAAATACAAAAATGTGATTCTATCATTATGGCAATGATAAACAATGAATTAAAACTGACAGAACTGGAGGACAGATTCGTGGAATTTCGCGTTATGAGAAAATAAGGTTTAAAGTTTTAGTATTTCATCTATCCTGAAAATTGATGGTTTAAAGTTGTAATATTTCAGCTATCCTGAAAATTGATCGCTTAAAGTGTTAGTATTTCAGATATCCTGAAAATTGATCGCTTAAAGTTTAAGTATTTCAGCTATCCTGAATACTGATCGCTTAGAGTTTAAGTATTTCAGCTATCCTGAAAATTGATCGCTTAAAGTTTCAGCTTTTCAGCTATTCTCTAAACTGGGCACAAATGTGGTATGTCCTCCTTTGTTACAAATATCTGAAGATCGACTACATGAAAGCATGCGTTCAAACTTTTGAAAGAACCAACATGGACGTGTCAAATCAAAGAAGAGCTGAAGGTACCCTTGAACAGAAAGTTGTCTCATTTCCGACTAGGTACAGCATTCTTTAAGATAGAGGAATCACGAATGACAGAAAGAAAGTGACACGGATCACTACTGGATATAGTGCACACACACACACACACAACACGAACTGTTTGTAGGCATGATCTAAACATGTGCTTTAGAGAGCACAATATGGACATTACAACAGATGAGTGCTCAGCATAGACGCCCCGAGGAACTCCAATCAATAATAAAATGATATATGCACAAAACAAAGAAAAATATATAAAGTTAAATAAACAAATTGCTGTACACTGTAATTCAAAATTATGAATTTGACTGAATACAGTATGCCCATTTCGTTGTTTTGATTCTGTGCCGAATGAATGTCTTCCATTGTATTCAAGTGAGTTGTTGTATTCAAAACAAAGTTTTCCACTGAATATTTTATTCTTTCAAGTTCTTGATTCACTTTTGTAACCATGAATTGAGTATTTCAGTTATTGAGAACTCATTAAATATCACACTGAGTCGGCTTATTGATATAATTTCTAATCAACAATTACCAGATGTTTTTCTACTCATGAAGTCTTTGTATATACATCAATACATTTAGTTAGTCATTTTCATGTACATTAAAATGTTGAACGCTGATACATATAAATAATATTATCACAGTTAGTTAAAGAATATAAACAATACAACATACAATAGATACAGAAGAATATTCTTTATCTTAACTAAAATAGTTTTTTCTTGACGTCAGGTCTGCAGAAATCTTCATATTTTGTATCTGAAGATTCCTGATTCACCACAGTACGCTATCTGGCGATCAACCCGAGTTACCGGTGCCTACACCCAGCCTTGGTACTACTTACACACTGGAACGATAACACAAGATCATTGTCATTTTCCTTTGCGTTCCTTAAGGAGCACAGAGCCATTAGGGCAGCTGGTCCCCTTGCAGGAGGCCTGCACCAAGCATCCACGTGCTCTAGTAGTGGTGATTATTGTGGCAATTCGTTTTACCTGTTGAGGAAGCCATACCAATGCTTACTTAGTCGGTCCTCTTCTACCCTCGGGTGTAGAGAATTGCCAGAGTGAACTTTATACTATCCTATCACTGTCTTTCTCCTGGCCTGGTTCCAGTCTAGTCCTCAGTCCTTCGGGGATTGTCTAATGTTGTCCTCCCAGGGAACTCTAGGTCGTCCTGGAGGTCTGGAACCTGGTTCTTAGTTTCCCATATATGTTATGGTAGCCGATCTTCTCACATTCTGCAGACACGGCCAACCCATTGTAATTGGGACTGTTCCACTTGGGGCTGCAGGGGCTAGGTGTTGAAGCCATGACGTATCGTCTGGTTGCGGACCATATCTCTTCTTGTTACTTCAACCACCTTCCCAAATATCTCATTTTTGAGGTTTGGGGCAGGCTTGTGTGGGTTGCAGTCATAGCTTATGACTCGCATCTATAAGTCAAGACTGGAACATTGGTGGAGCGGTATACAGTCATCTTCGTCTTCTTATCAATTTTTCTGTTGCTGAGGAATCCTCGATTTATGGTCTGAAAAAAATCTCCCAACTGCCGCTCTTCTGGTAGCCAACTCTTCTTTGATGCCTCCCTTCCAGGCCATACCAATGCACAATGACATATTAGTCGCCTTGTACGACATGCTTGAGGGGGTGGCAGGCCTATTCTTTCTTTGCATCTTCAGAGACCCCCGGGAGCTACACAGGACCATCAAAACAAAATAAAAATGTTAAAATACATTCTACTTACTTTTCTTTTCTAACATGCCATGACTTGAGACAGAATGCGAGGGTGAATACCCCGATGGATGAGGTAAACCTCCCATTGTAGGCACTGTGGGCGCGTACCATGGATTAGGTCGGGACCAGCCTTGTCCATTTAGGAGTCCCAGTTTGTCGTACATGAAGCCTTGGCCCATAATCTTTTGTTTCTCACTTGATAAGTTACGTAACACGCGATTAATGGAGGATACCTGTACCGGAGGAAAATAAATATAGGTTTAATATGCATCAATCAGTCAACACCATTTAGCTCTCCCAGGGGCACAGGTTTTCAACAAACACATAGTAAGTCCTCTTGCGTGCCATTAGCTCAAGTTATTTCCATGCATTCCTCATCTCCCTGTTTTCCTCATCATTTTCATTTCCGTCTCCAGTTCTCTTCACCCATGTATTTTTCAGTGGGTTGCTTTACGAGCCTCCTTACCAGAGGACCTTCTTTTGTCATGGATGGCTGAATTATTTTTATTTTTTTCTTAACCAGCGGCACTTGGGCTTTCATCCCTTCGGCCCAATGATATGTCATTGCGAGGCTGGGGAACCTGAGGACTTTCCTTGCAACCCGGTCAAGAGCTTCGATCCTTCCCATCCACAGAGGGTTTATCTCAGGAGCCGTTCAGGTTATTCAGTCAAAATCCCGGTCGTTGACACTGCTTCAAATGCTGACGCCCGGGCTTGAACCTTGAAAACCTGGTCGCCAGCGCAACGTTGTAACCATTACATCAGCGCGGCTCCCATGACTGAATTAAAATATTTCTTTTAGCTGACGTGTCCGTGTTGTGTGCTGAAGTTTTTTGTGGTTTAAAATTTATTCAGAATGCGGTAACCGGTTCCATGCCCAACCCTCCTTAAATGCTTTTTACTAAATGCATGGTAGGTTATAGTATTACTGTTCTTTGCTCCGATTTCGGGCCCCGTTGACACACGGATGTTATATTTGCATGTAACGCACCAAAACGAGTGAAGCCATGAAGTCATGTTCAGATGAAGCAAATGTGTTAAAATATGGTAGGTTTCAAATCCAGTGGATAAACCGAGTTCAGCATAGAAGAAATATTTGTTAGCACATAAGAGAGTTACAAAGAAACATATATAAATAGACATCATATATTACAGACTGGCAGAGGCGTCCTTAAAGTACTTGGCATCCGGGGCGGATGTTATCCGTGACACCCCCTGCCCCAATAAAGAAACACAGTAGTAAGTAACATTTTAACAGTAAGTACTATATTAATAGTCTCCGATAGCACCCCCTTCCTGGATGCCACCCGGGGCGGACCGCCCCCTCGCACCCCCCTTAGTACGCCACTGCAGACTGGAATAAACATTGAAATTTGTCCCTCTCGCCAAGTCCCCATCGGAAATAGTTTGTCAGCCATATTGTCGTGCACAACAATTCCATGATTACAGAGTATATCGCAGTATTTGAACGAAAACGGTGGGCCAATTAGCTAAGATCAACTGCAAGAGTTTCACACTAAGTCAACAAAAATGATCAAGTACATTCCAACAATAAGTTAGAGTCAGTGAGTGTGTACCTGTTAGTTTTACGAAACAACTAAAGGCAAATTCTCATAGCTTTTATGGACCTATTCTGGTAAAGTGTACATACTGCAGCTAATTTATCATATTCATAAAGTTATGTGAAAGCTATGCTACTCACGAAACATGGTTGCATTAAGCAAAATATTTAAACCAAATTCTGTGGTACATACTAATTACGTTGACACGGCAACACTTCAGCAGCCATATTAATACAATGCGATGATTGTATAAATAATAAATTATTTCTTAGCAGTAAACTATACAAAAATTAAACCTGAACGGCTCCTGCACATAAATCCCGTGTGGATGGGAAGGAGCGAAGCTCCTGACCGGGTTGAAAGGAAAGTCCACTGACCCCCCAGCCTCGCAATGACATGTCATTGGGCCAAAAGAGCTGGAAAGCTCGAGTGCCGCTGGTTAGAGAAAAAAGAAAAAAAAATTAAACATTGGCGTATAGAAAGCCTACTTTTTAAATTTTTACATTTACATTTTAGCTACTCTGCTATGTTATTACAGGACGTGTGTCTTATATTAAAAGTGTGCTTCGAATACTTATTTATTTCTGTAACCCATAAAAAAAACATGGCAACGCAAGGTATCTCTGTTTTATAGACCTTTTCTCCATTCCTTAATGACTTGTGCAAGTTCAGATTTCCGCTGAATCAGCCACAGACTGGGAACTATTGGTTGATCAGAATGAAAACGGACCATTGGAAGTCTAATAAATATTCTACAATTTGTTTTAACATTTAACTGAAAGCTGCTTTGACAGTATATGCAGGGGCGGCTCTTGGGCGGTGCGAGCGGAGCGACTGTTATGAGGTTATACATAGGGCTGGCAACCTAATCATGTAAAAGAAACTGCCACATAAACCACCGCTGCTCGATCATGTGACTGGTTGGTGTCAGGTTGGTGTCAGGTTGGTGTCAGGTTGGTGTCAGGTTGGTGTCAGGTTGGTGTCAGGTGACTGCAGGGATCAGCTACGATGGTGGCTCCATGCTCCGTGAGAAGCACAAAGAAAAACGATTTTCAAATAATAAAAAAAAAAACTGAAAGGAACACGAAAATGAAAAAGAAAATGTGAAAGTTACACATTATTTGCCTATATGAAACTGATATTTTTCTACCTGTCTTTTTTTCTTCTTCTGCGTTCGTCCTAAAAAGGACGTTTGTTACGTTGTGTCGCCGTTTACAGCAAAGCTGCGATATCTGCGCCTTTCGGCCCGACACATCCGTTTTCGGCATGGCATTTTTGGGACCCGGTTAACCTTCTCTCTTCGATCACTACTCTCTCAGCCAGACTGTTGAATCTGTCTGTATTATTCCTTAAAAAAACAAACACACAAAACAAACCAACGACAAAAAAAAAAGAAAAAAAAAGAAAAAAAAAAAAAAGAAAAGAAAACGCAATTGGCTCCAATCAGTAATTCTACAAGAATAAAGAGAAATTACCCACAACAAGATTTTAATAAATAGGTGTATTATTTTGTTGTAAAACACTACAATGAGAGACACTTGCGGAAGTTACAGTGAGCTCCAACACAGCTGTATGAAAATGTGTCTCGTAAGAGTTCATACAATACAGTAGTGCACGGAGGGAAGGGTGAGACCGCCTTTACCAGATCTCGCATGACGTTGAAAAAATTCGTAGGCCCGGCTCTGAGTATAGACCAGACAACAAGAGATGAGACAAATCCTGCAATATTTGATTTCCCAATGCATCTGCAGATAGCATTTCACAATAATTTTTTAGAGTTAAGTGTTATTGGAGCATTGTAGATCTGGATATTCATTCAAAAATTTTAGTAATCAGATAATGTATTATTATCCACGGTTTTGGAGTCGGCCAGCTTATTTTCCGATTCCTGAAGTTTTAGAAGTCGGACTTCAGCTCCCGACTCCGATTAGAATTTTTTACTAGTCATTTTTATGGCATACAATTTGGAATCGGAATCCAGACATTTTTTTAACCGACTCCAAAAAAAAAAAAAAAAAAAAAAAATCGACCGACTCTGCGACTCCGATTCCACAGCCTGTTACTATCAATGTATTGCCTTACAAATTAAGAGAAGCTGAATATTCAATTTTAATTTATACAACCAGATAATACAGTGGTGGTTGTAAGCATAGACAACCAAGACTTTTGCTTGGTGGTTGTAAGCATAGACAACCAAGACTTTTGCCTAAGGCTTAGCGCTTTTAGAGGCCTTGCACACAAAAATATACTTGTTGATTCAACACGAATTTATTTAGAAGAAGCCTCGTTAATTCATGCATCGCACAACCTAAAAACTGGTCTAATATTTGAATTAGAAATATGAAAATAGTTCCGTGATTAGTGCGTTATCTGGATATTATCATCTACACGCAGACAAAGGTACGCTTTTATAGTCAGTATTCTCCTTGGCAAAGTAGTTCGAAAGCAGATCCCGTCGGATTTCAGTTTACCATGCTGTAAATGGGTCTCTGACTCTACTCTAGATTTAGGGAAGGCAAAGACAGAGAGGAATGAAACTGATCACACTATCTCATAAAGGTGAGACATCTAACACTTCACTCCTCTACGTCAGGATCTGGCTAGAGACTATCTTTCCGCCTCCACCTCAAACACACTTATTATGTCTCTCTGTAGCTATCTATACTCACTGTCGTGGTTGAGTTTGAGTGTAGAGTATTTGTCGAGTTGGACAACAGTAGTGAAATCGACAAGGGATAGTGGACTGACAGAGTTATAGATTACACTTTAGATAAGGTGTAAATAGGAGATGGACTTGAGACAATCTGGAAGAAGATTTATTCAAAGGATCTCTCTCTCCAGGCCTCAACTCACTTTTACTGTCTAAGCATCTCCGGCTCTCACTCTTTTCTCTTATCATACATAGAGATTCTAGTAAAGCGCTAAAAATACAAATATGGATGGAAAGGTCGTGAACAGCGTATTAATAAAGGTGTAAACTTTATTAAAGAAGAAAAAAGCATGGAATTAATGCATATCATCACAACAACATAAAATTACATCAATAATCATCAATAACCAAAATATGCAAAATACACCAACAACCACACACACACCACCATTCATAAAACCTGTAGAACACGGAGAGATGAAATAACTGAGTGTCAGTCCGTCCGCTTTCGGGACCATATGAAATAGCTCCAGTAAGTGGTTTTTTCGTACATATCCTCCATGGGTGATGGAATTAACCTGAATAAAATCACTGTATAGGCGCTATCATTGGTGATTCCTCCCTAATTGCGCGAGGTGGTCTGGAAGACTCTATCCATAGATTGCTGCTCATACGTGCGAGGTTTTAAGTATCCAGAAAATACACCAGAAGAAGTCACCTGAGGACAAAAAAAGTCCCAGGCGCGCTTATCCGGCGCAAGGCTCCGCTTGGCTGTAAATCCTGTTTAAACTGGTTTGGCTGTGGTTTGCTGAGTGCCCCGTTTAGGCACAAAAAAAGGCGGGTGATATGGAATTCTGCTATAGGCATGCTGGGCGGTTTTGATATTCTGGAAGCCGCGATGCTCTGGCTGGTAATCCAATAGGCGAGTAGAGAACTACTACTGCATTTGGCGATTCCAGATTTTGCGTTGGCTCCGTTGCACTGCGTGAGCTTAACTTGGCGTTGACAAAAAAAGGGGTTTTGATTCAGGAACGGGGTTGACGATTCGTTGCTAGATGTATACAGAAACCCTCTAGATCGAAGAGTATATGACTTTCTTCGCCTGACTGGAGTCTGCTCTAGCGATTCGGTCTCCCTGAAACTGAGACCCAAAAAGAGACACCCTTTTACTTCAAGCAAATAATAAATCACACTAACTTTATACAGAAAGTTTCGCTCCACTATGGGATTAAATTTATTGTAGTTATTGCTATGATAGTTTAGGGCTGTCTTTAACCATGTCTCCTGTTCCTTAAAAATATCAATTATCAACACGCGCCCGCATAGGCTTAATATCTTTTGCACCCCCAGGTACCTGTCAGTAAATGTTCTGACATCAAAAATCTACTCCTCTTCTCCCAATCTCAACATACAGGAAACCTAACCTGTAGTTACAGTTAAATGAATATGCTTATTCATCTTACAACATTAAATGAATTTACATAAACAGATTACAGCATTTGACATTACACAAATAAATCGTATGTCCCCTTTTCCAAAGGGGACATAATATTAGCATTCCACAAAATGAGTACAAAGAAAATGCAATGTTCTTGCTATAATAATACAGTTGTGGCTAAATCATAAGATATAATTATATCTATGCCTGGTGACTGCTTTCAGTGAAAGTTATAGACTAGTGCCTAGCCACACAAGTAAGCATAAAATGATCCTCCCTTGCCACTAGAAATATCTATCAAAAAAGGAATAAGTGACTATCTCCTATAATCCAGAGTTATTACCTGCATCTCACTATTCAGTTTTTTTAAGTGAACAATCCACACCTGACATTATCTTACAGAAATGACAGTTAATTTTGCTGACTCTTAACCCAATGGTAAGCATTCGTGGACTGATTCTACGCCTAATATCTGTTATTGTAAGTTTAACATTTAACCCATGATAAACCGTAACAGTTTAAGCACCACTTAATAGGCCGTAGACAGCGCTACCTTATCACTGAATAAATTACTAGGAGAAGTCCTCAGAAATAAATTCACTTCCCTAACAGATATATATATAAAAGCTAACATGAATCTAATATTATAATTATAAGATATGTCAACTCACCCCGAAAATGACTAGTACATAGGCAAACACATTCTAGTACTGTGTTAAAGTTTGCCTTATCTCATGATGGTCATCTACGGGCCAGGAAAATTTACGAATGTCTTTGTCTATTAAAACCAGACGCTGGTCTACTCTTATAGATCACAAGGGACGCTCCCCCCGGACACCTGGCCTGCATATTTCTACAGAAGTTCGGCGAAAGACGTAATCTGATCATGCACTGAGTATGGTTACTTTAGTGATCTCTTGTTAATCGTGCTTTGTTTAGTATTACGCGAATTAGGGTGAAGGTGTTCATACAACTCAGTAGCATGGTATGAAGAAGTAGTTCATGTAACTTGAACTCAGCAACATTAATGAAGTAATTAATGCCTTCAGATTGAGTCCGTAATATTTAATCACATGTACACACAGGATGATCATTTCAAACAGGAACAGAACATAAGTCCTTATAAGTCATGCATAAATTAATCAATAAGGTAGACTGCTGGTTTACGTGTCAATGTCCGTTTAAGGATACAATGCAGTATTGTCGTCAGAACATCACAGCTATATGCACGCGCAGCTAGACATGGCTACCTGCCGACAGTGAGACTGCGAGTCTGAATATTTCATACGAATTTGACGATTATTCTCCTCCTTCTGAGGATTCTAGTTAAATACTAACCTCCATAAATTTTCCTCTCATATAGAGTTCTAGGACTGACCCTGGTCCATCAAAATGCACATATAAATGGCTATATCATGCCATTGAATTGGAAGGTTAGAAAAAAACGCAGCTATTCAGCTTGGCGGTCAAGTAACAAAGGGGTAGCGTCTCCTAGTTACCGACTGTGTCCTAAACAACGCTAGACACGTCATAATCGATCGTGTATGGAGCGTTCAATAATTGAAACATCTATCGCAATATATTAAATGTCTTAACCTTTACGATTGCACGTCTGCTAACCTTTATTGTGATGACATCAGAGCGAATTCAGAACACAGAATAAAGAAAATATATGAAACGCGTCCTGACATAACCAACAGTTCCATGTATATGGTTGAAACGTGCATGCGACAAAGGACAGAACCAACACGTAACAAAAAACAATATATACATGTACCGGGTATTTATATTCAGGAGGAGGCGCGGTAGCGCAGTGGTTAGTGCACTGGCTTCCTAGCTCGGTGGTCCATGGTTCGATCCCCAGTTGAGGTGGGATTTTTTAGACCGCAAACGGCTCTGTGGTCGACCCAGCCTCATGAATTGGGTACCAGAGGAACTCTGTGAAAGTTAAGGCGGCCGGCGTGCTGCTGACCACATCACCCCTAGTGTGCCGATGGTCAAGAAAATATGGGCCTAACACCGTATTCCCAATATGCCTCAATAGGCGTGTAACGGGATCATTTACATTCACCTTTTTTATATTCAGGCTTGACTAATGCTTCCATCTACACAAATGTCTATATGACATCTTCGCCTTCAGTCACCGACACTCATGCGTGTACACACACACACACACACACTCGCGGGCGCACACATAAACACACCCACCCCCACCCACACACATTCACACAAAATACCATTCCTTTCTCTCATAGCACCGCGAAGGAAGCGGGTCTGAAAATATAAGCGGATAAGATCTCTTTATAATTTATTATCATCAACACAACATCGTCTCGGAGTCTAATTAGTGGTCCGCTGGAGTACCTCTCAAATCTTCACATTCACAGCATCGTTGCCAGCGCTAACAGCCACAACAACACCTGCAGTTTTAAGTAGGAAAGGTGCTCAGTGAGTGATTCATCTCACAAGCACAGTCTGCAAAGCGGTTTTCGTGTAAATTAATTAGATCGAAATTAGTCCAGATGACTTTTTCTTGAAATAGCCGGAAGATTCTGCAAAATCTGGGAAAATGTGATTAAATCTTTCATAGGGGAAGGTTGAGGTCGAAATGAACTCAATAAACCAGTCTATCATGTGTTTATTTTAAATTAAAGTGAACTAGTACAAAACTAAGGCATAAGTAAAGTGAACTAGTACAAAACTAAGGCATAAGTAAAGGAATAAAACTAGAAAGAATGTTCAGTTCTTAACTCTTTCAGTCTCCAGCAGTTTTTAGACTGTACCTGTACGCCAAATTGGATGCTTACTTTCTTCACAGGAGCATCCGATTGGCAGAGCTGTTAAAGCCTCTGGTGGCAACGTTACCGGGTTCGAGACTCGGTAGCATAACGCTCCAATCTACCCATCTGTTAATGTGTACCTGACTCTGATTGTGAGTAAGGGAAGGTAAAGGCAGCGAGGAAGGGAACTGGTCACACCACCTCACGTAGCTGGACTTAGCACATAGTAAAGTCTTTAACACTTACTTCCCTCCGGTAGTATATGCTATGTTACTACCCATCATCACCTTTCAAATCCCCAAAAAGCATCGACCTTCAACCACTCAGCCAAGTTTTTCCTGTCCCGTGCGTTAAGTTGAGGTCTTTCCATGTATTCTTCATCCCCTTCATGTCTGACCCCAGTTCTCTTCTTAGTTTAATCTTTGGTCTTCCTTTGGTCTACATTTGGTCTACCTTTGGTCTACATTTGATCTACCTTTGGCCTATCTTTGGTCTACCTAACCATGTGGATTCCAGAACAAGGACTGCCTGGTAATGCTATCAACAGGTTTCCTCAGCGTGTCAGACTACCCTTATCTTTTCTTCCAAGGTTTTTTCAAAAACATTAACCACATGCATTATTGAGAAAAAAATCTAATAATGATTATAACATCATTGTAAACTAGCTCAAGAATATTTTGAAGTCTTGTAGTTACTGTACTTCTAGGGAAGAAATACTTTTGTTTTATATCGTTTAAAGTGCGAACAAGATCTTCAGACTCCAAACGGGTGTCGTAGATTTTATCAGATAGGTAATAGATGTTTATAGTCCTCTCTGAGCAGAGGTGATAGTGATAACTATGTGAGAGTAAGGTGTAAGACATAGTTTTTTTTTCTCACGAGGTGATAGTGTAAGAGAAAGGACAGTCTCTGGGTTGAGTAATTTCTCTAATCCAGCCTATCTGTACGACTATATTTAAATCAGGGGATATGATGAAAAATCAGCATTATTTCAGTTAATCTAATGAAAATTTGTGACTAGAATGCGAAAAATGGCTTGCCCTGAAGCAACATATAAAGTTTACATCCATTTAACAAATGATAACACACAACTATACACATGTATACACTCCATGTATATACAACAATACTCTCCATTCGGAGTGTGGGGTTACTACTGCGTTTGGTTCTCTGTGAGACCTAGCATGAAGCAATCACCAGCGCTATCTGTGGTGATTCGTGAATGTATCCTTTTCACATGTTGAGGTTGCCAGCCTCATATGAATCTTTAACACCACTAGTCAAGTATATACATATAAAGTTCAAAGTATAAAACTATGTACACTCACCTCAATAAAATTGAGAATCTTTAGACTTCCTGCTGAGACAAATAGTCTCGGCAAGTTAATACGATTTGCCTTGAACACACATCTGAAATATTTTCTTATTTCAGAATTCCTCTGTGACTTTGTGTGTAGTTTTCTATAGGAGTCTGGGTCCATATTAATTTTGGCGAGTTTTCTTTTCAAGTGGGTAAATGATGCTCTAATACGTGTTTCCGTTCCTAATAAATTCAGAGTCCACCTCTATTCTTTCCTGTAGCAAGGTCTGAGCTGTCTACTGGTGACGATTTCTGGAACGCAGTCTCGTGTGTCAAAATTGTTCTACATTATATATCGTAGATGTCCTGATCCCACTTTTTCGGGGTCTGGGTGGGGAGGGGGAGTGGGGGAAACAAACGCCCAATCGACGCAATTGTTATTCACGCCTCAAAATACCAGCCAATTGTTTTTGAAAGATTTAGTGAGGACAATTTTATGATGAAATATTTTGCATGACTCATCTAGTGCAAAATGTCAAACCTGTACTTTCTAAAATTGAACTGTAAACATCCGATTATTATTTGGTAAAGTTACATCTATCACACTTCAGAATGTCTTCCCAGATTGGGGATTATCTGACTTGCATTTTCCACGTAATTCAGACGTCGTTATCAGACTATGACTCAGCGCAATTCGACCGTCCGTCTGGACATATTCGTGGTTTATTCGTACCTCCAATATTGCGAGTATATTATTCTGACGAATTGAAAGGGATGACTCCGATCTTTGTACAAACATCGACGATAGCCTTTCACATGTAGTCCACGTGAGATCGTCGCATTTTTGTGACTTAATCCCTCACGGATGGACCGTCGAATTGAACTGAATTGACGTGTGAAAGTTATGTAAACATTGACCTTCGGATGAGTTTTCTGTGTTGACAGAAATGGGCCAAGTTAGGGCAGGGGAGAGTGAGAAATATAAAAATTTCGCCCGCACAGCAAAGGTAATGCAATACTGCCGGAGTGGACATGAGAGCGCACAAACCGTTTTGTGACAATCAGCTGTCCTGGTCATGCGGTGGTACGCAGCAATGAAAAAGCTGACAGACTAACTTTAAGAACACCTATAGTGGGCGTACTGGATATGGATAAGGGAAAGTTACTGAAGACATTTAACGATCGCCCGTTGGAGAATGACACTGTAAACGATGAATCATCAAGGTGAAGATTGCTGGAATTTGACATCGAACGTAGAACTAGCAGCGATGGACGTTTGAGAGGATGCCTCCGTCGAATACTACAACCAGCGCAAAACAGGAACAATTAGCATTCATACCCTTCGACATTTGCTGAGGGAAACTGAGCATCAATGGGTTTTCCCGGATGCATTGATGTCGATTCTGATTAACAATAACAATAACAATAAGAATAACGTTAAATTACAGAAATCCGAGATGGTCGGGACGGCCGTGTTTCGGAAAACATATTTTTTCGGTTTTCGGATGTCGCCCAAGTCGCACAAAATCGGTCTGTAAATCGCCCAAAAGTCGGCCAAAAAAACCTTTAGATTTTCGGAATATTTCGGTTTACCGGTGTTCGGATTCTGGGTGATGGACCTGTATTTAAAAAGACAAAAGAACTTTCAGTGAGTGTAGCAGAATATTGTCTTGGAAAACGTTAACTAGTTCTGTCACGTAACAGAGTTATCGAGATAAGACAAAACTATGTACATATATTTTGCTACATTTATTTGTGAAGCACATGGTACCAAGATTACAGAGGATATAAATTCTCATTTGGACCTGTTTTGTATGAAACAACCCATATCTTCGGTTATATTCGTTCATTCATTACCCTTCATTCAGCTCCCCGACGAGCATACGCCTTCAACAGACACATGTCAAGTCTCATGCCATCAGCTCAAGGTCTGTCCTTGTTTTCTTCATCATTTTCATTTCTATCTCCAGTTCTCTTCTCCGTGTGTTTTCGGGCTACTTCTTCTTCTCTCACCCTATGGATTCCAAAACAAAGACTGCCTGGTAATGCTACCACAGGCTCCTCACTGTCTGGTAATGCTAGCACAGGCTCCTCACTGCCTGGTAATGCTACCACAGGCTCCTCACTGCCTGGTAATGCTACCACAGGCTCCTCACTGCCTGGTAATGCTACCACAGGCTCTTTTCCCACCCAAGCACCTTCTGCAGCTCCCTGATAGCGTGTATATGATGACACTTTTGTCAAAGTTAAGTCCAGGATTAATTAAGTTCACCGCACTATGAATGAGTCGATAAATATTGGTGCGGACAATAAGCCTTGAAAAGCCCGCGGTAAAACCGTATTAGCTGGCCTAAGCCTTCTTGTTTGTTTTCTGCATACATCAAGTGATCGATATCCCTCGTAGTAACCGACTTTAACCGTTTAAAGTGGCTTAATGAAAACTGAAAGTACCTGGGGTCTTATAGTAGATGCTGTTTACACCTTAAGTAGTAATGATAGTTCTGTAATATTATTTAGAATTCATTGACTTCATTAGGGCTTGTTTTTTTAATAGAATTAACAGGTGGATAGGGGTGTAAAGCCTTACGTTGTAGTATTTTTATTGTGGTTTGCAGAATCCGGGTAAACCCTTATGTACTCAGCCTCCCTCATATGATTTCGAAAGGTATGAATGCTGATTGTCCATGTAGCGCGCTTGTTGTTCACACGCTGACCCATCATCTCATACGTCCATCTAGTTTTACCTTGATGACAAAGCCCAGCAGCTTGAGTTGTGTTGATTCATAAATTGTGGTGTCGGTCTCTAACAGGCGATCCTTAATTGTCCTTATTATCTATCAAAATCCAATGTCCCCACTACGGATGCTGTCGAGGCTAGTCTCGTTGCCGCATACTCTTGCATGATCAGAACAGAAGATCCATACTAGTTCCTGAAAGGTATAGGCTTCTATGTAAATTTTTTACGTTGTGTTAGAGCGATGAAGTTAATTCCCTGGTTGAGTAACTGAACTGGACTCAGGCCATACGTGTTGCGTGACTGAACTTGGTTCAGACAATAACCTTTTGAGTGAGCGAACTTGATCAATAGACAGACTAATAAAAATGCCAACAGCCCATGACGTATACACACGTGGGCTTGGATATACTTCCTTCTAACTTTGGAAGTTGTGATGTACTGTCTTGCGAATTTTGCTATCCGGACGTAGGCTTTCTAACTTCATTCGGGTTAGACGCCAAACACTAAATGTGTAGACTCATATTTCTGCAGGACTTTTCCCCTTTCGAAATTACTTGAAACAGAACTTATAATTTATCCAGCGCTTGGAGTTAAATTGTGAATCAATACTACCACACTAGGACTTCCACTTATGCACCATGAATGTGAAAGAAGATAACTAGATTCAACTCCGCGTTACATTATAACTGCTACATCCATTATGTACGAAATTCTTAGGCCGCTCCTCTAGCGCCGCCTATCATCTAGTAATTTGTTTCCTTCTTGACATGTGCGACGATTGCGCGCTTGCTCTCTAGTCCGCGCCTGTCAAATGATAAACAGATTGGGGGGGGGGGGGGGGGGGGTGGGGGGGGAAATCTTCCTCACACGCAGAGATATTCACTAAACATTATCTGTCCTTAGTCAGAGAGAGTTATACCTCTTTGAAGACATAGAATTATGTTACATTGTGGACCGCCGTATCGTCTAGTGGCGGTTTCCTTTGACTCGCTGTCGCCCGAGACAAAAGAGATTAAACTTCTATGCCGCAATCCACCTTGGACTTCGCGAAATGCTCAAGCTGGGGTAATCAAACTTCAATCTAAAGTCCTTTCTCTTCAACCTCCAAATTATGGGCACTCCATCGCATCAAATATGGGGAAACAACTTGTTGAAATAGAAGATTATGTTATCTCTTCTCATGTAGCTAACATGTCGTTACCCGTGATAACAACACCAAATGAAAGCGCCCAGATGGGAAAGATTCAAATTCAAATTAAAAAAAACTGGTATTTATGAACAATCACGTTAAAGAATTATTAATGGAGAAAGATCAGGAAGAATAAAATGAGAACGATGAAGAAAAGGTTAACGACGACGATAGAATAGGACCATCTCATCACAGAAATCCTCTCCCCCCAACCTTTAAGTCTGACCATGTCAGACTTCTGTATGGTTGGCCTTCTCGTTCGGCTCTTACAAATCCTTGTTCTCATCTTCGCTTTCCTCCCATATTTCCACCCTTGCTTCCCTGTATCTCGCTCAACATCTATTTGTGTAGAATTTTCGTTCACATTCACATGTGTTATCTCGAATTTCTGAACGTGCTCTACGGGTGTCAGTGACTCATCTGCGGAGTGAGTAGCAATGGTCATGGTGGGGATATGTGCCAGTTTTGTGGAGAAGCACTTGGAGAACTGTTTAAGCATAATGATAAAAAAAACTCTATACAGAGCGATAAAACAAGAGCCAACCTGATAATCAGAAAGAGTTCTCCCGTCCATCGTGTTTCCGCCCCTTAATCTCCTTTACACACTAAGGGGGGCATGCGCACTTGGGTCATGGCTCCCAAGTGTCAGCCTTCTGTTATCTTTCGCAGAGAGTTAAACCCACTCCACCTAGGTTGCAGATTTCAACTTCATTCCTGCTTTCTGCCAGCTGGAGGCAATTGTGAAAGTAACCCCTATGTTGAAAACTAATTATTGCCCCAAGTTCCATAGCCCGTCGTGGTTGTTCCACAGCCAGCACGATGTCCTTTCAGCAGTTCGCTGAGCCTCTTAAGTGCCCATGTTCTTGACTGTCCTTTTAAACCCAACAGTTTCAGTAGATCATACACTGAGGCAGCCACGAGACCTCTTGAACATACCTAAACAGCCATGACCATTGCAGTAAACCCTTCGTGTCACAAGTCCGTGACCAGATCATTATACTTGGCCACTTTGAACGAGTGTTGCTGGTCCAATCTGGATTAAAATGACACGGTCAGCTCAATCCTTATGATCTGGTGCAATGGTGAGGAATGCAGCACTTTATCTGGCCGTCTTCGAGATCTTCTGATACTCTCTGGATAAACCCCTAACCCAAGTAGATCTACTGCCATCTTCCAGTCATTTGCACAGTCAAGAGTAGATGGTAAACTGCTACTTGGTTTACTTGGTTTTGGTTTATATGGTACATTTTCTGCTTTCCATTCATCTCATTCTTATAGTTTGTGTGAGTGTGGTGTAATTCGTATACACATGCCTTGTTAATGAATGAACCAGGACGGAATTGGGTGACGGTATTGCCTCCCCTGCTTTGCAGTAGTGGTCCAACAATGGCCAAAACTCAAGAGTATCTAATATAGGCTTCAATGTAGTCTATTTGTACACAAGATTACTCTTGGCAGAAATGTAGATAGAAGAGTAGTAAAACTTCTATCACATGGGAGTCTTCACAAGAAATTCAGGTAAGCGAAAACAATGCTGGCTGTCACTGAGCACATTAATTCTGTAACCTGCCGACCACTTTTGTGAAAAATTTAAGCACTTTTTTATCACCTCGTTTAAGCCCCCACCCCTAATTTACTCAGTGGAATTCTCTTATTCAAGTATAGCTCTGTTTAGAATGTGTGTAGTAATTTTAACTGAGACAAACATGTAGTACATTTAAAGGATTAAATCGAAGTTAAATTTGTAACATTACAAATAACAAAATTTAATAATCACTTTAGTTGTAACAGTTTGAAAATAATTTGAAAAGTTATGGATAAAGAAAAGCTATTATCCTCGTATTTGGGGATTGCGAAAAAGGTTAAGAAGTTCAAGTGGCAGCATATGTTTGAACTTAGCTGCCAATGACGGTTCTGTCTTTTTACACTGATCACTCGTCTCTGGTCAAGGTTGTCGGGTGTAGCTCGTCTCCCAGAAACTTCAAGGAAAGTCTACACAGTGCGTCCTTTGACTTAAAGCGTAGGCCACTGATCCTGTCCTGTTCCAGAAATAGTACGTTCTGCTGGTACCACCAATAACTGTGATAGAAGAATAAAAAAGAACGCTCTTCTGAGTATGGCGTTCTTCGACAAATTGTTATGTGTCTCCCCTCTTCTATTTCACCATCCCACTTAACTCAGAGTTTACCTTCGATGAGAATTAAATTTAATCCCTCTGGATAAAACTTCCTTTACAGTTAAACTGAATAGCATTAGCTTTACATTACATTTAAATGAAAAGGTTAAACGTACAGATATGATATGTTTAACATTTACATCTCCACTGTTTAAAAAGGGTTCACAATATAAATTTATGTATGTTTCCTTTTCATTTACACTTGTGGAAAAGTTTGAAACTTCTTTTTAATTAAGATGAATATTTTCACATGGACATTTACGCTGGTTTAAAGCGTGAAAACTTACATTAACTTTAAAGTGCATATGTTTATAGGGACATTTACACGGCTTTGAAAATGTAAGTCTTATGCTTAGAATGTACATCATTTCTTTTCATCTTTCTCTCCCTGCTCCATAGGGAACCTGGAACTACTTTATGCTTTTAGTTCTCTTTACGAAACTATCAATAAAGCAATTACCAGCCCATGCAGTGGTGGTTCATGAATCATCATTCTATACGCTAAGGTTGCCAGCCTCAAATGACTTTGACATCCAATAGCGAGGTTCACACAATAAAATTCACATGGTAATATATACATATATATGTTAGTTCACATGTTAGTAATAAAATATGAAATGTAAATCACAACTTACGCCAATCCTGGCTACAGACTTGTCGCACAGATGAATAGAAGAGGCGAATCGTTCTCGTGTCTGGGATTTCTTTTAATTTTACAATAGATTGCCCATTCTGACTCCGTGTTTTTTTTAGTTTCCTAGTACCGGTGTTCCTTATTAAAATTTGAAAGAGATTGCCTGTGCTTTATAAGTCTTATCTGGTTCTCCCATAAAAGGTCCGGATAACAATTAGGAATTATGAATCTAGTTTTCACTCTGGCGAAGGTCTAGTGTTGTCTTGGCGAGCGTGCAAATCACAGAGAAATAAAACTGTAAAATTGTCAGCCTATATTCCCTCCAGTGATGTTATGAATCTAATCAGAAAGATCCAATCATTACAAATCATGCAGGATAGGCTGAGATATTTCAAAATAGTCCCACGTGAAATAAGCTGCGTGCCTGCAAAGGTCACGTATAACCATATATGGAGACCGCAAGCATACACTCTCACCAACACATTTGTAGACTCATTTTGTCTAAAATGTTATAAATCCATGATTACTATTTAACCAAGGACCGGAAGCGATTATATCACATTTGTCTTCCTACATGCACGGGTTATCATGTGTTTCGCCAGACAAACAAATCTGGTTCTATTCAACCTCCTTGGATAACCAAGCCCCGCCTCTTGAAAGGATGGTCAGACCGATATTGTGATAAAATATTATCGCCGGCCGGGTCACCAGGCGAAGCGTAAATACGTCTGAGGAGTGGTAAACAATAAGATATGCATTACCCCCGTAGCAATTACTGCCACGGGGGAGTGGCGTGTTAGAGACTTCACTATGCTATGTCCATCATAGAGCAAAATTGTGAAAATACAAATGAAAAGGCATGATTTATGCCAAATAAAAGCGATGAGTGAGGAAAATGAAGAAAAAGAAAGGATACTGTCGGAGAGCTGAAGGTGTGAGAGATCACACAAAAGAGCATGTTCAGACGTTTTGTCACAGCCAATCAAAAATTACTTGCCGGCAGAAGACGATCGATATTATATTATGGCGTCTGCTCGGAGAACGAAAACTGTATAAAGTTCAGGTTAGACTTAGGGGGTAGTGTAGAATGAGGCATTAACAGAAAATGAAGGCAATGGTTCGTTTGTTGAAGGATAAGTCCAGAAATGTGCATTCCTAAAGAATATTAGATAGAAGGAGTACTTATGGAGGAAATTGGGATTAACTGAGCCAGCACATTGAAAACTACCAAGTCGATAGATTTTAAAAATTTGGAAATAATGTATATCAGAACCAATTACAGCCAAATGCATATGGAAAGAAAGCTCTAAGTCTGGGAAATAAAAGGAGATATATCAGAAAGTTATGGATAAACGCATTAAGATGCAAGACGAAGATGTTTGAAACCCATCTCGCACACTTCATTCGAAATTTATAAAAGTGATAGAAGAAAGACAGGCTGAGAAATTATGCTCTCTGTTACGGCGGATGCGAGCCTATAAAAAGGACCAGCGGAATTTTCAAAACAAACACTCACGCATTAGAAGCCAGAGATAGACTGAAGAGGGAAGCTTGCCAAGGCTATAACTTTGCTATTTGTGTTGCCGTGCAGTTCCACTTCCCCAAACCAAGTCTAATCTGTGCTTAACACTATCCTAAAAGGGTATGTAGATTTTATGATTAATTAATTTGTTTTATTACAGCTTTAATTTAATAGAATTGTGACAGGATCAGACCGGAGAACTGAACTGCACTCTTGTTGTAAAATTGAAGAAAGGAATTGGATGCTTACCAGTGTTTATCAGTATGGACGCATGGAGTAGTCAATTATAATATTATATTGGAATCAGAGACTCGGCACTCCATAATGGGAAAAGCAAGGGTAGCATCATAAATAAATGTAAAATGTATTCTGTTTATTCATGTATTATATTATTTTAGAAAATGTTCTGCAGATAGACACCTGTCTTGTCTCGCCATTGCTAACCATACTGAGCCATGTATCATTCATATACGTGCAACGATCTGAAACACACTCATCTCATACACACTTAGACTTGTGGGTTCCATAAACAAGGACTAGCCACGTGTCTATAATTGTCCGCAGGTTCATATGTATCAGCATACACTGAAGGTCTTGAATCCAGATCAATAAGAGCTACCTGGAACCTCACAGGAGCCTATAAATTGTCATCTGAATATCAACCTTAGTCCCCCTCAGTATTGGGTGGGCTGGTGCAAAGATCTTCAACCTACAGTGGTGTGTCATTCAAAAGAGGACAGACATTAACTCTAAGCTGAGTATAAACTGTGACCTAATTCCTGCAGCATATGTGAGCTGTCATGGGCTGTCATGAGCAGTCATAAGCAGTCAAGGACAGTATTAGTTGATGATGATAAATACTGAATTATTAGCATAGCTAAGAGACTAAAGTAAAAGGAACTTTTGCTGAACTTTTTCAAATGACTTGGAATACCAAAGACAGAACTTTTTTAAAGTTAAATAATTAGAATAGAATTTCACCATCATCCAACACAAAGGTTGGGAATATGGTGTTAGGCCCATATTTTCTCGACGAACGGCACACTATGAGTGATGTGGTCAGCATCATGCCGTCCATCACAATTCAGCACAAAGAAAAGATAGATGTACATAATAAATTCAGTAATTGTACTCACTTGACTTATTAATTTTATATTGTTAAAGTTTGAGTTTTATTGAATTATTTGATTATCACAGGTAGTGGCATAGCAAGGTAGAACCGTAGGGTCTGACTTTAACTCTGAATACTTTCTGAAGCAGATACTTTCACAGCTGTGACTATCTTGTGATACCAGTGTTCTTCTCCAACTCTGGGACTTCACTCTTTTAATTTGTGTATTGATGTTTAATGACACATTCAAAAATGCAGATTAATTGTTGATGACCACATGATGTGTCGGGATACAGAATGAAAAATAAAGGGCTGGATGGTCGGACAGACCTGGGTCCCCAATTCTTTACCCTTTTAAATAAAGTTATGTCCATCTATCTCTCCGACTGATTCTGCTCTTGGGTTAAGGAGGGCAAAGAAATAACACCAAGTCTCACCTCCTTCAATAGCAGACTGTCAAATACTTCATGAGTTCTAATACCATGCCACCTTATCTGGTTATGTTCGAATTAATGATTTACTGTACGGATTTTTTTTAAATATTTATTTTAATTTAATTTATATTTTAAAAAATTTTTAAATTTTTTTATTTAAAAAAAAATTTAATGTAGTTTATTTTTTTGTTTAAAGATCATTTTATTTTATGTTATTATAATGTTTGTTTAATGAAAAATACTTAATTTTGATTATGACTGCATACTGTAAACGTACGCTGTTATATTACCTTTATAATGTTGCATGCCTTCATATCAATCCTTAAAGTAGCATGCGGGAATGAAAGGATATAATATGCAAGATACATGAGAGTGGACGGGCAGAATGTTAGTCGGGCCTGCGCGCCCTATTCTTAACCCTTCGAAAATAAAGTTCGTTCGTTCGTTCGTTCTTTCAAGACAGAATAATATTTCTGCTCTACTACTAATACTGAACACTTAAAAACCTTTCGCTACAGTGAGATATCTTCTTGGTAATCTTGTAAGGCCCTCTCCAACAGAGCTTAGAATAAGCTTAGAAGTTAAAATTATCTTAGAAGTTAGAATGATCTTAGAAGTTAGAATGACAACGAAAAAAATACCCGAAACTTGTTTTTATAAAGTTCGAAACATACATCATATTTAGTGACTTCATTTTTCGTTCGTCCTGGGATAGTTCTAAAATTAATTAGATGTTTTGAAGCTGTCTCTATTTCCAACGCTCCTTTGGTTAACTAAAACCTGCTCAGCCTTAGTTTCCATATCGCCACCTCTTTTATTACACACGACAAACTTTATAACACACTTTATCTTCTTATTCCGCCCTCTGATATTGATCGCGTTTTCAAAAGCCAATTCTTGAAAACATACTTTATAATTCCCGACGCCGAAGAACCGGCGGAGGGAATGTCTAGCATCCACGTCTAAAACGCCGTGTTTGACTCCATTCACAACAGGAGCCGCTGCAGGACGGACGGAAGAAAGATCTGGTATACACTTTAGAAATGCCTTGTTTGACTTCATTCAATATTACAGAGCATTAGCTGCTCGCCGCTTATGGCGATAGTATTTTCCCCCGTAATCGTACGTCGTGCGCCGCAGCTAGTTTCCAACCATTGGAAGTTTTAATTATTCTAAGATTTGCCACTAGAGTCCCCGCTGAGAGACTGCCTATTCATTCGAAGCTAGGATTTGGCTCAGTGAGGGATTACGTTTAAAAAAAAAAATATAAAAAAATGACCGTTTGCCACAAATACGTCTATCAAACTCTTCTGTGGGCGGAGGATTTTAGTTGAAAATTTTCTCGTAGTGGCAACAAAAGGGAGGAGACGATGTTCGCGCATGCGTAAAAAGTTATTAACCATAATATCTCTAACCTCCGAGAACGTTCGTTCCCGTGACACAATGAGAGACTCTTTGAAGTAGCTAGTAAAAGACCTCGAGGAAAGACTTCCTGCAGCTCCAGGATTTGGTATCGGGTTTTTGATTGGGGTTTTTCCCTACCAAGAGTATCAGATGCTATCATGTTGAAACTTAAACGATGATTTTTCTCGGAATGGAGAGAATTTAGTACTTGAAAAAATAATAGATTATACTGACGAAATACAGCTTTAGCGATAGGATCAAAAATAAAGTTAGTCCCATTGCTGATCCACTGCTGCAAGGGACTAACGTTCTAGGTATTTAGGTATCAGCTTTTATAAGGCTGGGTGAATAGTTCATTCTTTTCCTCCCTCCTTTTGCCTTTCCTAGCCTAGAGCTGTATCAGATACACAATTTTGCAGTTGGGTAGACAGGAGCATGACGCAACCTAATTCGAACCAGGTCCCTGTGCCCCGAGAAGCAAGCGCCATAACGTGCTTTGCCACTAGAACGATCAGTAACAGGATGTAGAGTGAAAATTAACATTAAACAAGGTTGTTACCGTATTATTTCAGCGATGAACAACTTAATAACACACAGTTCAGGAACAGCTTGAAGAAACTATGTAGCTTGTGAAGTTGATGCGGAGTAAGTCCTCAAAAAGACATGAAAGATGAACCACTAGTTACATTTTGTCGCTTATGGAGAAACTGGTATAGGAATGAGAAAAAAAAAGACAAAGGAAAAAACAAAGTAATATGCAGATATGTTTGGGAGTGAAAGTCGAGTTAAATTCTAAATCGTTTTTCAACTTAATTTATAGTAATAATTACAGCAACAATTGCTAAGCATGTATCGTTTATCAGAACAAAAAACAAAAAAAAAAAAAAAAAAAAAAAAAAACACACACACACACGCACACGCACACGCACACGTACACATTAAAAAAAAAACGCAAAAGGTTCACTAGGTTATGTGATGGAAGCGATAGTAAATATAAAACTGATGTTCTACATTGAAAAGAACAACATAACCAGTCCGACTTAGCCTGGATTTAAGGACAGCAGTGCAATGTAAATCCGCTAATTAAATTAGAACAAGAAAGAACATCTAGTTAAAAAATAAAATAAAAACAATAAAAAAAAAAGTGGCCTCATTCCTGGATGTTGCCAGGACCTATGATTAATACTGGAGAGAAGGTCATTTACATAATAATAAACAGATAGGTAATATAGGTTAAGTTTATAGGTACCCTAGAAAACCTCACAATTAAGAGTTGCGCACGGTGGCTGAAACGATGATGTTGCACAGTTGGATGGAGTTCAAACACTGTCGTGCATCTCAGCTGTTTTAAGTGCGCGCACTATGTTGTGTTATTGACGTCCAACTGATTTGGTGTAAGGATTTTTTTAGCATGTACCTAGAATGGTGTCTTTTTGACTGAGTTATGTAGCACCGGACACTGAAAAGTTATGCGAGAATGTACTGATATTTATATGATCCATACTTCTTCTTCTTCGTACACTCTTAGACGTCTACTTGAATGTGTTCAAAGAAAGCAAAAGTCAGTTTGAGGCTATTTGAATCTCCGTAGAGCTTTTCCACGAATGGTACAGGTGTCGGCCGCTTTCTCTGTTCCGCATAAGTTGGGCAACGTTGAAGCAGATGTTCAGCAGTCATTTTATCAGTGGCACAGTTACACTGATCGGTAGTTCCTATCTTTAGCTTGTTGAATAGATGGTATCTCAGTTTGCTGTGGCCAGTGCGGAGTCTGAAGATTACCACTTGTTCTCTTCTGTTGAGCTGGTAGTATGCATCATTTTGTGTGTGACCTGGATGCTCTACATCCCATTTGTTTCTGTATCTGATTCTGATAAAACTATTTGCCGCCTCGAAAGTTACGCTTGCATGAGGTAGATTTCCAACTCCCTTTGCCAATCTATCAGCTTCTTCATTGCCAGTGACGCTACAATGAGATGGGATTCATTGGATCAAAAACACTTTTGAATCGTTAACATAGTTTATAGACCACTATTCTGAAGTCATCCAGGTCTGTATTATTTTTGGCTTTTCAACGTTGCAATTACTGACTGTGCACCAGTAAAGAAAGCAACTTGTCTCTCTGTGCTTTCTTCTGTCAATATAACCTCTGCTGCAGTTTTCAAGGCCTCTACCTCTGCTCTGAAGTTACTTGAGAATTGTCATGTTGCCACTGACAGCTTTGTTTGTGCACTTTATAGTAGATCCGCCTCTAATTACATGAAGAGGAAAAAATTAGGCTAACACAATATACGGCTCTGCGGTACAAAGCGACAAATATGAGTTTGTGCCTGGTTGGTGAATTCATAATGTCAAACAAACTTACGCAGAAACCACCGCTGCAAAGGCATTTAAATACTTGGAGCAGGCTACCTGCAAGCGGACCAGCTGCAGTGGAAGCTCCATGCTCTGTACGCAGCGCAAAGGAAAATGATGATGATGATCAAACAGTTTGAAAATATATGGAGGAACTAATATGCCAGGTACACAACGGGCTGATCACCCGTTTGCCAGTCACTTCGATTACGGAAACAACAGCAAATGGGTTGATTTGCCGTTGGCCTAAAGACGCCACTAGGCGTGATGGGAAACAATGGCAAAGAAAACCTATCTGCTGTTGCCCTAAGACGCCACTAGGCGTAATGGCCACTAACTGCTTTGACGGTCGGTGGCTAAGGACGAAAGAAGAAGAAGAATATGCCAGGTAGCTCTAACCAAACCAATTAATAACAGTAGCAAGTACATATCAGTGGTTCCACTTTGGGAACTCATTAAGTCAGAAGCTGACTACCACCATAAGAAAGACTACAGATTTAGAAAATAAAAAAGACATTAACAGGAAACATATACATCAAATAACAAAAAACAGCTTCACAGTACACACATACGGCTCCTGGGTCGACCCAGCCCCAATTGGGTACCAGAACAACTTCTGGGAAGGTTAAGGCGGCCGGCATGATGCTGACCACATCCCCCCTATTGTGCCGATGGTCGAGAAAATATGGGCCCAACACAATATTCCTAATATGCATCAATGGGCGTGTAACTGGATCCTTTATCTAACCTGTTTTAATCATAGCGTTCAGAAAATTGTAGGTATGTATACTTCATATTAAAATAATTGTTCGATATGAAATTAAGTGAGAATTATTTTCAGTTAGATTAAAAGAAATGTACTTTACGAAAAGTTTAAAAAAATAAAATGAAATAAACAAGAGTTTTTGAGTTTATATTTGCTAAAAAGTGGATAATAATATTTTACATGTATCTGGTAACTGAGACTTCGGAAAGATTTAGTATGCTAAAGTAAATTTTGAGAATTATATATTTTGATATGCAAGTCTGTCCATCGTGATTGTTCTCTTCTGAAACATTGATTGTTTAGACACATTTTTAAAATTAAGAGAAAACAAAAAATATTATATACTGAACATTATTTTTACTACACAACACGCACAAGAGAGGGGGAAATGTCGAAAGGCAAACCAGGAAAATAAGCAGCTCAGGGGCGCATTTCCATAGTCAGTTATGACTGAAGAGGCTTTGATTATTATTATTATTTTTACTTCATAAACGTGTACACAGCTACCACTCAGTGCAACCTCAAACGGGTAATAATCTCATAACAACATCAGTAAAGTCATGTGTAGTTCCCGGGGGGGGGGGGGGGGGGGCTCTTATGAGACAAAAAATCCCACTACTACTCTCTCATGCATGTCGTACCAGGCGACTAATATGAGGTTGTGTATGGGATTAGCAATCTCTTCATGTGAAATAAATTGCGATATAAACTACTGCTACACTAGCATGTGAATGCTGTAATGTAGACTTCCTGCAGGGGGTCCAGCTGTTGTGGTCGTTCCATGCTTCATACGAAGCGAAAAGAAAAATAATAATATTGACCAACAAAAGTCTGAATTTTAAAAAAAAATCAGCAACGTTGACATTACATTCTCTGTTTGTATTTCCTCTATATTCTCTTTCTGTCCCCCTTTTCCAAGACAATTCCCTAGGGAGAAGAAAGCAACCAATTAAGAAAAACTGGAGAGAATGAGGTTGAAAATGTCCATAGAAATCCAGTTTAACCCTTCGCTCTCCTTGCCCGTTGTTCAGACTTCCAACTGGAGCCTTAATGGTGCGTCACAATCTAATTTGACCAATGACAGTTGGCACAACAAGGAGAGATAAATCAAATTAATGATTGAGGAAGCGTACACTTTGAGTGGGGCACTGAGACACACACACAAAGAAATAAATTGGGAAAAAGCATATTCACTATTTCATTCTGACATTTCTAAGCCGGAGACACGGTAACAAGAGGAAACTGTGGAGGGAAGCATGAGGGTAGAATGCGGAGAGGATTTAAACTAGATTGTAAAGAGTCAAGGGCGGTCAATCAAGTGGACAGATTGTCAACAGAAATGTAAACTCATAAACTGAAAGGACAATTTCCAAGATCCGCAACACCTCGTGCATAGCTCGCTCAACGTATGAGGGCTTCTCATGTAACGAGCTGGCTCAGTGATGTCTGCACATGTACACGTGGCATCTACAATAAAAACAACGCCTGTGACAATCGCAGCGGAAGCCTCCATATTTTTCTCTTCCACTAAATAATGAGGCCCAACGACGTCTGGCCAAACCACGATTATGATATTAGAGCACGAAAACATCTTTCTAGTGTGAAAAATACTGGCCAAAGTTCGTTCACATGATTGCAGAGTCTAAAGGTCACGTGTGGCGCCAAGACTAAGAGAAAATGTATTACATTTAAATTGGTGTAATTTTTGAGTTCATTGTTTGTCTTAATATCGAATTAAATACAATTTAATGCGATATTTGGCATCATATAATTTAGACCAACAATTGATTTTTTACGAACCCAGCATTTGAGAGGCTTGTTCAATAGCGCTTGGCATTTTCCGTTGATCTAATGCTCGTTTGGTTGGCGTGTATTTTTTGTTTTAAATTATGGGATAAAAATAACATGTTCAATCCCTGATGGGTTATAATTAGAATGCATGGATTCTATAATTATTGATACAATTGCTGCCATTGGAGCATTGGCAATATTCTTCCCAAAAATGTATTCTATATGTATACCGGTTAATTAAAAACTATGATTGTCTTTGTTTTTTTTTATATATTTTTATATACTTATTGTACAACAGGCATCCCTCAACTTATGCGATAATTATGTGCTGTGAAAACTTTGCATAAATTGAAATCGCATATATCGAATTCATTACCATGTAGAAAAATTGAGTTGCGTATAAAAACATAAAATTTAATGCCTTAAATACATTTTAACCACATTGAAATAAAATCAATTTATCAAAAATGAACGCAGCCATTAACATAAATATTGTTCTATGCCTTTGGAGTATTATTTCGTTATTTGGACAATACAAATGAACTATGATTTTGCCCAGGGCAAGCAGCGCATATCAGCAGTTGATTGTCAAAGCTTCAATTCGCCCTAACTGTCATTTCAGATGAGGCGGGAACCGCGAGGGGGGGGGGGGGTAGGGGGGGGGGGGAGGTAGGGGTAAGAGTAGTTATTTGTTACTGGCCTGCCTGGAAGCTGAGCATTAACATGACCACGGCAAGGGCGCTTGTTATTATATGCCAGCAAATAGAAAGTTAAACAAAAATTTTATCGAAGCTCTAATTGTTATCTGTCAGCACATAATTTACATAATTAGACATGGAAAGATCTGGAACGGATGGCACGAGACATGAAGGCTCAGAGAGTAATTGTTGAAGGTCTGTGCTCCACGGGAGGTTGAATAAGTAATAATAATGATGATGATATAATCATTGCTCTGCTTCTGTCTAGTTTACAAAACGGTCGTGACCCTACTGTTAGGTTCCGTGTCAGTAGAAAGTAACACGGTTGCACCTACCGTTCAGAGTTACAATTATCATTGTTTAACGATAACTGTTTTTTAAATGAGTAAACAGCAGATACGTTTTATTACTATTCATCATTCATAGCTGCAACCTTCACATCGAACGTTGGCCTGTAATGGATCTGCAACCGTCTTCTGTCTCTTCTCTTGGTGGTGCACTCTGACAGACTATTTTCTGTCCATCTCTTGATGTTATCTTCCCACTTATAGCACTTCCTCTTGCACGTTTGTCTTCTTTTCCGTCTAATTATGGTCTTCAGTGTCCGGTGTTATATCTTTTTCTTCTTCTTCTTCTTCAACCCTTAGCCAAAGACCGACCAAGCAGTCTGTGGCCATTACGCCTAGTGGCGTCTTAGGGCAACAAGAAATTAACCGTTGTTCCGTTACGCCTAAAGGCGTTTATTGGTACAACAGTATATTAATTGTTGTTTCCGTAATCAGTGTGACTGGCAAGCGGGTGATCAAACCGCTGTGCTTATATCTTTTTACGTGGCCAAAATATTTTAGTTGTCTAATTTTGATCTCCTTCAATTATTCTCTTTTCATTGCTAGTGTTGCGTGATAAATTCTCGCAACATCGTTTTATTACAATATCTATTTTATAACGCAAGGGCAACAACTGCTTGAAATTTATAGTCACTTTTCTCGGTAAGCATTTGTCTTCTCGCGTTGGTATTGAATGCAGTTAAGTTTTGAGCTGTGGTCATTTTGCGCTGGACTGCGCATGACTGGTCTTGCTTCTTGGTCGATCGGTTTCCGCCCACCACTAGTGGAGTGAGCGATTTGAATGGCGAAAGAGATGCCTCGTTGAAGAGGGGATCTCCGCTATTTTTTGTTCTGTCAGGGATGTGTAGTCCTCTTAATGGATATTTCGTTTATTCGAGATAATACCTCTAGTGTTTCCCACATGTCGGGAGGCGTGATATTTCTGTGTATTTCCTGAAGGCAAGGTAAATTGACTTTTCATTAACTCTATCGATTTTGGGTCGTGAGCGATTTCGATTCATAGCCTGTCTTCGAAAGTCGTCGTCACGAGATGTTTTCCCAGCTCACATGTCGCTGTATTGTACTGCATCGGTTGATGCATGTCCCAAGGACCATTACTTGCTACTTTGTTAAATGAACTAGGTTTGGAAAACCTTTATTATCTAGAGGATATTTTTGAGGACATTATTTATACTTCGGCAGACGTGTCTGTCTTGCTGAAGTCAGACTAAGGAGAGTGAACTGATCTCATACCTCTGGTTATCTCCTGGCTGTTATAGAAAAGGATGGAGTTTTTCACCTGACTACATTTACAGCACTATGAAATATAACATGCATCTGACTCATCATTGTAATGCTGTCTACCGTCTATTGCTGTATTGAATGTTGCTGTGATAATGACTGTTTGATGTGCCTACATATTCGCGTAACCATTTTGTCACTGTGGCGTCCACAATAAATAATGAAGAAAAACGTCAACGGCTGTTACAAGAATCATTGACTTTATACGTCGTGAGTTTACTGATGTCCTATGTGGATTGCCCTGTTATTTTTGTATGAACATTGTTTGTCTGAACACATCTGCACACTACACAAAACCAGACATGCGGATACCATCCATCATCATATGGCATCACGCATCATTTGGTGGCCATAAGCTGGTTTGATTCTGTCAACACACAGTATTTCAGAAGCTCTTGTACCATCGTGTTAGCAGTGGAAGCAGTTCAAATGTGCCATCATCGTTGGAGCTTCGCTCTTTAGGACGTTGATTGACATCCGTTTTTTCTGCTGTTCTACGATTGGAAGCCTATAAGTTAAGTGGCCTGTTTGTATGTAAACTGTGCCCTTATACTTCTGCTGAGTCTTCTGTGTATCATCTCATTCTATATGTTATATGTCTATATGTTATTTGTATATTTATATGTTTATATTTCAGCGGGTTCTCGGTTGGGTGGTGTTTCCGTTAGATTATGCCACGTCATAGAGGTCGTCTATTGTGAGCGTTTTCTGTAGGGTTTGCAAATTTCCGATACTGGAATTTGCTAAGCGACTTCTGTTGCTATTTATGTTAGCTGTGATGACATGTTTTAATATTGTTTTCGTTATTATTTCGCATTCTTTAGTTTTGTTTTGATTTGTTTGTATTTGTTAGCCTACTCTTGTCTATAATTTAGTTTCATACAACATTTTTGTTTATACACTGTGGTGTCATGTATTTTGTTTAATTATAGCGCAGATATCGTCACATTTTTTGTGATATTTCATTAATTTCTGCTTTATTTTTAGTTGATTTCTGCGAACGTTTTTGTATTGTTGCTGATCTTTGTTATTGTTTACATTGTTATTGTTTACATTGTTTGCATTGTTTACATTTTCAATGTTTACATTCTGCATGTGTTTACATAGTCATTGTTTACAGTTATAGTAATTAGTTAATGGGCTATGCTAATGCACTGTTACTACTACACTGATGATAAATGAATGATGAATAGTGTCGTGCACTATTGAATGAGAAGTGCACTTATGATCAAGAATTGATTGTTGATATTTCATATACAAGTTCTTTGATGGGAGACTTGTTTCCCACAGAGACTGGGATAATATAAGGTGATGTGAATATACAAGTGCTTAATTAAGACTTGTTACACTTAGGTTTGAAATAAATTAGTTAATTATTTCAGGTTTTGGACTCATATGTTAGACAACATGTCTACATTTGAGCACTTTATTGAGCAGGGTAAATTGCTTGGGAAGACTGGTGATAAGTTAGAAGAATTTGCAACTGCTCGATATGATAAAGCAATGGAAGCTGAACAAAAGAAACTGCATATGGAAGCTGAACAAAAGAAACTGCAGATGCAGGTGGATGAAAAAAGATTCCAAATGGAAATGGAAAAACAAAAAAGGGAATCAGAAGCTGAGGAGAGAAAACTCCAGCTACAGCTAGAGGCTGAGAATAAAAGACTTGAAAAAGAGGCTGAAAATAAAAGACTTGAAAAAGAGGCTGAGAATAAAAGACTTGAAAAAGAGGCTGAAAATAAAAGACTTGAAAAAGAGGCTGAAAATAAAAGACTTGAAAAAGAGGCTGAAAATAAAAGACTTGAAAAAGAAGCTGAAAATGAAAGACTTCAAAAAGAGGCTCAGGCTGAGGAAAGAAGATTACAGAGAGAGTCTGATGAGAGGAAAGAGAAAGCAAAAATGGAACATGAAGAAAAGATCTTAGCTTTAGAGTTGGAAAAATTCTTCTGGTAAGGCTAATAATGATACTTTTAAGATTAAGTTACCAACATTTAGTCCTTCCAGTGATGACATAATGTTCTATCTGGACAGATTTGAACAAGCATGTACAGCTCATAACATAGACAAAGCAAAATATGTTTATCAGTTATCAGGGATACTGACAGGTAAAGCTCTAAGTATATTAAATATGGTGGATGAACCTGACAAGAACAATTATGAGGTTGTCAGGGCCGCTTTGTTAAAGAAATATCAGCTTAACGAAGACGGCTATCGTCTACAATTTAAAAACATGTTACCTGAAAATGGAGTTGAATTCTCCGAGTTTATTGCAAGAATACGCATTACTTTCTCACGATGGGTTGAACTATCTAAGACGGAAAAAACTTATGAAAGACTTATGGACTTAATACTTAGAGACAAAGTCATGTCGTCTGTCAATGAGTCTTTCCTTGCTTTCCTTCATGAACGTAAACCTAAAACAATAAAAGAAATGGAAGATTTCTGTTGCCAATACGTTGAAGAGGGGATCTCCGCTATTTTTTGTTCTGTCAGGGATGTGTAGTCCTCTTAATGGATATTTCGTTTATTCGAGATAATACCTCTAGTGTTTCCCACATGTCGGGAGGCGTGATATTTCTGTGTATTTCCTGAAGGCAAGGTAAATTGACTTTTCATTAACTCTATCGATTTTGGGTCGTGAGCGATTTCGATTCATAGCCTGTCTTCGAAAGTCGTCGTCACGAGATGTTTTCCCAGCTCACATGTCGCTGTATTGTACTGCATCGGTTGATGCATGTCCCAAGGACCATTACTTGCTACTTTGTTAAATGAACTAGGTTTGGAAAACCTTTATTATCTAGAGGATATTTTTGAGGACATTATTTATACTTCGGCAGACGTGTCTGTCTTGCTGAAGTCAGACTAAGGAGAGTGAACTGATCTCATACCTCTGGTTATCTCCTGGCTGTTATAGAAAAGGATGGAGTTTTTCACCTGACTACATTTACAGCACTATGAAATATAACATGCATCTGACTCATCATTGTAATGCTGTCTACCGTCTATTGCTGTATTGAATGTTGCTGTGATAATGACTGTTTGATGTGCCTACATATTCGCGTAACCATTTTGTCACTGTGGCGTCCACAATAAATAATGAAGAAAAACGTCAACGGCTGTTACAAGAATCATTGACTTTATACGTCGTGAGTTTACTGACGTCCTATGTGGATTGCCCTGTTATTTTTGTATGAACATTGTTTGTCTGAACACATCTGCACACTACACAAAACCAGACATGCGGATACCATCCATCATCATATGGCATCACGCATCTGCTAAGTTTTCTATGACCTAATTTTTTGTTTTCTTCTCTTTCCATCCTTCTTTTCTTCTTTGATCCTTAGCCGCCGACCGTCAAAGCAGTCAGTGGCCATCACGCCTAGTGGCGTCTTGTAGGTCAACAACAAATTTATTCCACTTTGCTCCGTCGGTGGCCATCCTTCGTACAGTGCCCAACTCTGGTTCATTCTTTGCATCTCAGCCTCCACAGTCTTCCGCCAAGTTGTTTTTGGTCGGCCTCTCTTTCGTTTTCCTTCAGGGGTCCAAAGCATAGCTGTTCTTGTGATGGCATCGGGATCTCTTCTGAGGACATGTCGAAACTGTCCTCCTTCCACACAATCTGCCTAACGAAAATTCTCCGAATCTATTGGCCGAATACTTTCACTAACCAAGAACTACTTACTCGGAGTAACCAAGAGGACATGCACACCTTCATAGCTGGCAGACGCTGGAGTTGGGTTGGCCACGTCCTCAGAAGAGACCCCAATGTCATCACAATAACAACTATGCTATAGACCCCCGAAGGAAAGTGAAAGAGAGGCCAACCAAAAACAACTTGGCGGAGAACGGTGGAGGCGGAGATGCAAAGAGTGAACCAGAGCTGGGGCACTGTACGAAGGTTGGCCGCCGACCGAACAAAGTGGAAGATGCCCTACAAGATGTCACCAGGCGTGATGGCCACTGATTGCTTTGACAGTCGGTGGTTAAGGAGCAAAGAAGAAGAAGAAGATCACCATAACAACTATACCTATTCAGCGATTATAGATACTAGTTCTTATGCCTTTTTTTATTCTAAGGGATTGAAAAGCGGCTGGCCCAGTTTGTATTCCATCTGAAGCCGCCAAAGCAGGTATTGACACCTCCACATACATATGACACACATTACGTGGTAAAGTCTGGGAGAGAGAATAAATACCTGCAGAATGGAAGGAAAAAAGGCCCCTGCAGACCCGAGTAGAACCGTCCCATTTACGATGGTTTAGCCATGTCTGCAGAATGGGTGAAAATCCGCGACCACGACAAATATGGGAAATCAAGAACCAGTGATCCAGAACTCCAGAACGACCCAGACTTCGCTGGGAGGACAACATTAGACAATCTCTGGAGGATCAAGGACTATATTGGAACCAGGCCAGGAGGAAGAAGACAACCGATAGGATAGTATGGCGATCGTTCTGGCAAATCTCTACACCCCAGGGTAGAATAGGAACGACTAAGTAAGTAAGAATGGAAGGAAGGAAGGTTATATGGTCAAGAAGCCTAAGAAGGAAGATTTGCAAGAGCGCACATATGACAGAGGTATAATGTTGCTATCAGCACCAGGGAAAATGTTAAACTAGATCATCATCAACATATTAAAACAGGCCATAGACAGACAACTGAGAGATGAACAAACAGGTTTTCGACAAAATAGATCTTGCAAAGATCATATCGCCACACTGAGATGAAGATCTGAGCTGAAGATATGGACAGAGCTTTGACTGAATTCACCACTTTACATTACATTTGTAGACTACGAAAAGGCATTTAACAGCTTAAACAGATAATCAATTTGGAAACTGGTAAGGACGAATTGATTAATAAACCTAATAAGGAAACCTTTTGAAAACTTTAAAAAAACACAATTCTTCATGAAAGAGAACTTACAGAACCCTTTGAGATTACAACTGAAGTACAGCCATGATGTCTCTTGTTACAATTTATCTTCTTACTGGCTATAGATCGGATTATGAAAACAGCTACACCACCCACGAGCTTGACTATATAGGTTATGCTGACTGTGGCGAGATGAAAGCTTTAGATAGTGTCTAACGGTATCTTGATACAGTGTAATGAAGTCTGAATCATATCTCGGCATCATTCAAAATCTATCACCGTGCAAACCCCGTGGATGTAACTGACCAATGAAACGCCAGCTTGGTACACGTAGTGTCGGAGGATACGCTAGGCTATTCAACATGGAGACAACGAAAGTGTAGATGTTGATAATATTTCGGAAGGCAGTGTGCAAATAATCATGGAGCCCCTAGTTAAAGAAGGACCCAGTTCGATAAAAGGGATCATTAGCCTTAGGCAGATAGCAATAGATTCACTGGATGTGTTGTAGAGCCGAAGTTATTATGAATAGAAGACAGTGGAGCATGAACCGTGTTTTTCCCTGTTTCGGCTGCTCCAGTGAATAGTCGGATAAACTATTGGATAAAGTGGATATCCATAGTGAGAGAGATCATTCATATGAGTAAAATAAGCCTAAGATGGAGGAAATCGGTGCATAAATAAGGACTCCAGACATATTTTTGATTTTGCATTGGAGCACACTTTGCCAAAACCTACACTGTTTGCGTGAATGAAAAATACTTGGGCCTAGTTGTTATCTCGTACATCCGCAAATCCACTATATAAGGGGATGAAACGGAAGGCGCACACACTCACCGTCTATTTCAAACTACAGACACGGAGAACAGCATCTGTATCAACTCCTTTGCCATCTGCAGAAGTGTGAGCAGACTGTATAACCATTAAAAGCCTGTCTGTGATTGAGGGTAAGCGAGATGTTAATTATATAATAATAATTATATATATATATATATATATATATATATATATATATATATATATATATATATATATATATATATATATATATATATATATATATATATATATATATATATATATATATATATATATATGTAAATAAATTATCAATGGGTGCTTAGTAATATTGGTATGTGTAGAATCGTTGTGCTATTTCTGGAGGAAAACCCGAAGTATGTTGGTTTAGTTTAATTGTGTAATAAATAAGTAGAACGAATGGATTGAGCTAGTTGTTTGTGGAAAGCGTTTTAAAGATATTTAACTTGCTGGAAAGGGCTATCAAAACTGGAAGAAGGAATGACTGTAACCGATTGATTTTCTGTATTATTTGATATAGGACACAATGATTACCATAAGGCCTGTATGATTTGAAAGAAGCAAATCATGGACAGAACTGTAACAAGGGAGTTACTGAAATATTGTGCTGGAACTTGAACGAATTGTGTTATTCATGACTTACTATGTCTCTTGTGATAAACCACAGCTTGTCTGAACTGTCTCATTATACCTCCTGACTGTGTAGGGAGACAATGAGCGATACTACGTAGGTTGTATATTATGTTTCAGGTTATATCCTGCCCTGAGTGTCGTACTAAATCTTTAGTGACCAAGTCAGCTAGTAGATGTGCCGTGCTGAAGTCGGATGTGCCAGCCGAAAGGCGCAGATATCGCAGCTTCGCTGTAAACAGACACAACGCAACCAACGTCCTTTTCAGGACGAACGAGGAAGAAGAAGAAGCTAGTAGATGTTCAAGTTGTTCAGAGCATGTACCAGTATCAACTGTGTCATCTTGATTCGAAAGACCCGCAGTTGTGGGGTTCTCTCCGATCATACTTCTGTACGAGGCTTAGAAGGACTTTGTAAAGATAAGTAGCTCTTTGTTGGGCTACTTCTACTTTCATTTACCACACATCTACGAATAAACAGTGTAATGATGATATCACAGCTGGTGGTTTATGTAGACGACAAATTACAGTCATTTGAATCGTTATGACTTTATCATAAATTAACATTGGTATTATATTCAAGAAAGCACAAAAGAAAGACAGATTCCATCAATGATTCAGAGAACAGTTGAAAATGAACTTTATAAATTAAACGTAAATGTGATATATATAATGAAAGTGAAACAGATTTTATTTTCAAATCAATTTGATTTTATTTGAAATTTAACTGAAGTACCGTACCAAGAAAAAAGATCTTGTATATAAATAAATTATAAATTGTACCAACGGTCTTTATTGAATTATTTAAGTTGGGTTCAAAGTTCTTGTTGGTTAGTTAATTACCCCTAGCAGAGTCATAGTCTTAGGTTGGTCTGGAGAGGGGCACCATAGGTAACTCGGATTGCCATTACCATCTCACCTAGTGATCTATACAGCTTGACTCTCTACCTTTGACGTCGATACACCATTACTCTTTTCAGAGAATGTGGTTTTTCTTTTAAGACCAGTGTCTTATCTGGCACTATCCTGGATAGTACACAAGAATATAACACCATATTCCCAATATGCCTCAATGGGCGTGTAACGGGATCCTTTACCTTTTTTTTTTCTATTCTGGTATCATCTGATACACCTTTTTGTCCAGAATATTATCATCATCTTATTATCGTTACCTCTCGCGACATACATGTATATAGAAAATAGTTCCCCAGAATGAGAGAAGAAAGTTAGTGAACTATAGGTAAGGATGGCACAAGACAAGTCAGGTAGTTGACCACTGATAGCTGTAGACGAGAATTGATAGAGAAGTTACCTTCTTGCTAGACCTATCCTGAGCTCCAAAGGTATTAATTTCAAATTGTAAATGTAGCCCGACCAAGTTAATTATTACTATTCAGCAACACAACGCAAAAATGTATAACTTAAAAGCTAAGAAATTCAATAACAACAGTTATGCAATTAAATCAATTTACTTTTATAAATCTAATTAATATAAATAATAATAATAATATTGATATTTGCACTAGAATATAAAGTTTTCACAATAACACATAAATGTCATTCATTGTGGTACTCATCACCAATGATTAACACATTTAAAAAAAAAAATGTTGCCTTTTTTTGGCGAGGCGCGTCCCGTTCAACCTAGTCGGTTATATTAGGGCGAATTTTCAAATATGAACGACCTTTAGGTCTGATAATGTTACCATTTATCAGTGATGAGGATTGCTTCTTGGCTGTATTTTCTCTTACAAGTTTACTCATCTGGTGAGATAGATAGTTGACTCCCCACAGTCAAAACACCTGAACATCGAGGTCACAATGCCTTTGTCAGGTGACAGTGTTGGTCCACTGATGACGGTAACACCAATTTGTTCCATGTTCTCACCACAAGGTTAAACCCACGGACTAGATTACTACGCCGACGGCAGCTGTTATGAAGCTTAATTGTGCACAATGGCAGTATTACTTCTCTCTCGTATCACGCTGTAGTGGCTTTCAATGACCAAAAATAAGATCTAAGCTCAATAGATACTTTTGGCAGCTTCGTCGACTAGTTTTAGGAAGTGTGTGTTGATTTCTAATTTGAGTGGTCTTGTATAGCGTACTTTTCTTTTGTATCGGAGAGTTGCGCCCACAATTTCTTCCGTCAACCCAATTTTTACCGAGATTCCGTAGGTTTGTGCTAATTTAGCTGCAAACTTTACTATATCTCACACATAAAACCACAGAGTTCCAACTGTTATTCCTGGATGTTTTAGTGGTTGAAGTTTATATTCTTAAAATATGATCCGATTCCAAGCTGTCTTCATCGAGATAATTCAAATGAATATGTATGTTAGTTTTATGCAAACATGGGACAAATAATGAAAGCAATACGTCAGTGCATCGGGTTTTCCTGCAGTTTACGTATTTCCCCGACAAGCAAAGGGAGATAAGAGGACGTGATAAATCAACTGCGAATTTTACCGATAATCTCAAGACACTGGCGACCTCACTGTTCTATCCGATAACTGTAACCACTTACAAAACTAACTGAGCATACTTGATGTGAAGTCACAGCGAGTGGCGTTGAAAATACACAGAGAAAAGACAACTATTATGAGAACATATACGACAACGGATAATCCTTGGGAGAGAAGCCTGTTCACCTATCAGGCGCGTTAACCGTGTGTCCAATGGTTGAATGGCCTGAAAGAGGCTAATGCGCAAAGGAAGCTTATTAGTCACATTAGAATGAAGCAATAAACTTTCTTTTGGCATGCTATGAGAATAAGAAAGGAATATACTGTAAGAGCAAAAACAAAATAAAGAAAAAGAGATAAAGGACGACGAAGAAAGAAGATACTTGACAGTTTGACATTGTTAAAAGATGCTTTGGGTGCATGAACTAGACTGCCTTTTTTGAGGGTGTGTGCACCGCGAAGCATCTCTGTTGAACGAATGGCGTGTCGTTAAGTAGTGCCGTATGCGTGGAGATGAGGATATTGACGGTGGATCGTCGAAGTCTAAGGATGTGCATTTCTCAGTTTGTGTTTTCTGATATTGTCATGAAGTGACGTCTGTCTCACAACACGAATTCTGCTTAACTCTGACGAAACCACGCGCCATATTTTATGAGAGCGGCAAGATACACAGACCAATCAGAACGCACCGTTATGCCGTGTTTACTACAGCCTTGGATAAATAAAATGGAAGTTCAAATATGTGCAAACAAGTATCGGGGGACAATGAACTACATCATTATGAATGAAGTACCACCTGGAAGAGGCTACCAAAACGATATTGGGGATGTTGCTCTACATGTCTGTACAAAGACTTTTACGACAAGTAGTATAATAAGAGAGAAAATCTCTAGTTGAATGCATCGAAGCCTTAGGTTAGTCCATTATTTAGCTGTGTAACGTACGCTGAAGAATAAAATGCATTTCGGAATGAAAAAAGTTATTAACTAGAAATATGTAGAATAATACAGGGCGTATTTTAAACTTTAGATGAATAAAATCGCTCCATAAATAACGTAGATAACTAAAAGCTTAGTTTTCCTGATTTGCACAATAGGCAAATTTTACCAATATTTTCTGAACACAAAACACATTAGTAGGGGACCTACCTCGGACGCTGGAGGTCATACTATATATAGCCCGTGTCTAACAGAATCAGGTCAGTCACAATATTTGAAATCTACAACGAGCGGCAAAAGAAAGCAAGTGTTAGTGGAAAGCGCCTTGCCTTCTGTACTTGAAAGCAGACCATAAACAACCATTAACAGCTCGTCTGTGTGTGTGCCTGAGGGTAAGAACGAATCTATATATATATATATATATATATATATATATATATATATATATATATATATATATATATATATATATATATATGTGTATATATAATTATGTGTATTTCTAGTGATTAATCCCCTTGTACGATAGGAAGTGTGTAGATGTGTTAGAAAATTACAGTGTGTTGCTGGTGAACTTACAGGCTTGTGTGTAATTCTGGAGGCAAAGCCAGCCTTGGGAAATATTCAAAATAATTGAGAATGATGGCCAAAGTGTGTCTGTAAGTTTGGAAAAGTATTTAAAGAAGTATTTCTTAATGGAATGACACACATACCCGGAACATAAGGAAGGATGAAAGGAATTGGATTACTGTATAGTTTGATATATTACTTAGTAGTTTATTCACGACCAAATTATTGTAGGGAGGCGGATCATGAGAAAAGGATTATAAATAAGGATGTAGAAGAAATTTATGATCACAGTGAACTAAATTGATTGTTGCTACTATATTATGTCTTGTGCATCTGCTAGCACTCTGTCTGAAACTGTCTATCATCCCCATCTGTGTGATAGAGGGATATTGAAAGAAAAATACAGGGGTTGCATTTAGCTTCGTTTCATGTTTTATCCTGTCAAAACCTAATAAATATACAAGAGGCATCTCTTACTGAGGTTACGACGGATGCAGTGCCGGTCTATGTCAGAGGGCCAGACATCTCGTGTATACCACTTGGAAGAATTTCTGCAAATATTTCTATCCAGTATCAGAGGGAGCCATCTTCAGTGACTCAGATAAGTTGCCCACAAAGGCAACTGTACAGCATAACCCAGTTCACCAAAAATAAAAATGACACAGTCTTATGATGACTTTAGCAGTGTAGATCTTCAATCAGAACTGTGAGAGTAACAAATATTAATTAATCAGAGAGAGACCAACCAAGCAAGACCTTCTCCATAGTGATGGACATTTTAATCCAGTGAAAGACTTTGTTAAATATTTTATTATTTATTTAATGCTGTAATATGATTTCTTTTAAAACTTTTCAAACAGAAAAGAGAAACTGTACAAATAAATTGTAAATATTTACCAGCAGACTTACTTAAATTCTTTAAGTTAAGTTACAGTCCTTGTTGGTGAATTTAATTAATTAATTTCCCCTAGCAGATTCAATAACAAAAATAACCACCATATTAACAGAGGATCTGGAGAGGTAGCCCATAGGGACTCAGAGTACTACATTACCATCTTCTCTGGGAACTTATTCAGCTTGACCCTACCTTTGTTGTCTATACACCCTTACTCTTTTCAGAGAAGGGGGTATTACTGATAAGACCAGACTCTTATCTGGCACTATCCTGGTATCATCAGATACACCTTTATGTCCAGGATATCTTAGTAAATTCAATAACCATCTACCCTCTCGTGACAGATATAAACTGACGGTTAGATGTCATGACTAATTGACGGGTGATCCAATAAGTATATATATCTTCCTCTTCTTCTTTGATCCTTAGCCGCAGTTTGTCAAAAGCAGTCAGTGGCCATCACGCATGGTGGCGTCTTGCAGAGCAGCAACAAATTGCTTCCACTTTGCTCGGTCGGCGGCCATCCTTCGTACAGTGCCGCAACTCTGATTCTTTCTTTGCATCTCAGCCTCCACAGTTCTCCGCTAAGATGTTTTTAGTCGGCCTCTCTTTCGCTTCCCTTCGGGGTCAATAGCATAGCTGTTCTTGTAATGGTATCAGGGTCCCTTCTGAGGACTTGGCCATCTCAACTCCAGCGTCTGCCAACTATGATGGTGTGCATGTCCTCTTGGTTACTCCGAATAAGTAGTTCTTGGTTGGTGATGGTATTCGTCCAAAAGTTATATATATATATATATATATATATATATATATATATATATATATATATATATATATATATATATATATATATATATATATATATATATATATATATATATATATATACTTACTTACTTACTTAGTCGTTCCCCTTCTACCGTGAGGTGTAGAGGTTTGGAAGATGGAGCGCCAGACCATTCTATCAGCTGTCTTCTTCCTGGCCTGGTTCCATTCTAGTCCTCGGTCCTTCAAAGATTGTCTAATGTTGTCCTCCCAGCGGACTCTGGGTCGTCCTGGAGGTCTGGATCCCTGGCTCTTTGTTTCCCATGCTTGTCGTGGTAGCCGATCTTCTCCCATTCTGCAGACATGGCCAAACCATCTTAGTTGGGACTGTTCTATTTGGGTCTGCAGCGGATGGGATTTTAGGCCTTGACGGATCGTCTGGTTGCGGACCATGTCTCTTCTTATTACTTCAACCACTTTCCTCAGATACCTCATTTCTGAGGTTTGGATCTGGCTTTTGTGGGTTGTAGTCATTGCCCACGACTCGCATCCATATGTCAAGACTGGGACATAGGTGGAGCGGTATACAGCCATCTTCGTTTTCTTACCAACCTCTTTCTTGCTGAGGAATCCACGATTTATGGCCTGAAAAAGTCTCCCAGCCGCTGCTTTTCGAGTGGCCAACTCTTCTTTGATGCCTCCCTTTCGGTCTATAATAGCTCCGAGATATTTAAAGTGGTCGACCTGCTCCAGGACCTGTTCTCCCAACTTAATCTGATGTTTTCTTTCTTCTCGTGATATCACCATGGATTTTGTTTTAGAGCTGCTTATGACCATCCCTCTCTTCTCCAGCTCTTCCTTCCAGACTTGCAGGTTGGATTGGAGATGTGCCTCTGATTTAGCAATCAGGGCAACATCATCAGCAAATGCCAGCTCCGAAATATAGACCTGTCTCATCTTCCAGTACCCCACTGAATACTTTCTTGTTCTCTCCTTACATGCCTTGATGACATCGTCCATAAGGAGTATGAAGAGGTAAGGTGATAGAATATCACCTTGTCTTACACCAGTGGTGGTCCTGAACTCTTCTGACTTATGGTTTGCTGTCCTCACATAATTTCTGCAAGACTTGTAGAAGCTCTGTATAGCATGAATCAGAGGTGCTGGAATATTCTTCCTTG
>JAMPIV010011677.1:232500-285000 GCA_024509875.1 Oreohelix idahoensis | reverse complement strand
TCTCTCTCTCTCTCTCTCTCTCTCTCTCTCTCTCTTGTATCACTGGTTGACTTGCTGCGGACGTGTTTTTATTTGGCTCTACATTTTGGATATTTTATTGAAGTTGTTTCCATTTAATATGGATGGTTTATACATCCACGTGTTGGCGGTTTTGTTTTACATATAATGAAATAGTTTATTTTGTAATTGTGTTAAATTCACGTATAAATATTGTATTTTTTCTGTATGGAATGACGGTAGGAGCGTTCATCGTGTCCAGCCACCAATTGTCGATATATGAAACACTACTGTAACACATTCCAAACTCAAACTCTAACGGTGACCTTCTGGTCAGAGAACAATAGACAGCAATAAATTCAAAGGGCTTGTCCGCCCTCAAGCAATTAATGTCATGGCGAGCGGGGACAACAGTGTCGTCGAATCGGGAATTTTTATATCGGTGTATTCATTTTTGGACTGCAAATGCCTTCTACCATGCTTTTAACAATGACCACGTGACTCGTCACTGACCGCTGTAAAGAAGAGACAGCGTATTTTCTTGGCTACTAGCTTCTCTTAAACAGATAAGGTTTCCAGTGAATCAATGTATTTCACTCGTAATTAATCCCAGCGGGCATGTAAACATGTCACACTTGGAGATCGGTCATGGCTCGCAGGTAACGAAAGCTGATAGGGACTCTAGATTACGCCCGACAAAAATTAAAAATTACTCCTTAGACCAAAACAGAGCTATTCGCGTTAAACTTCAGGGATTTAACAAAGAGTCGGATTTAACCTTTAAAATAGCAAATGACGGTAAATGTGCTACTGTACTCTTCCACAATACATATCATTATGAGGCATTTCGCACAACGTGTACCAAATACTACCAGAATGACCATGTCGAGACGAGAGCAGATAAACAAGGTGCCTTTGTAGAAGATTTCATCACAACACCACTATTATCTCTGCACCTTTACCATACAAAAAACAAGATAATGGCACAGGCAACTGCCACTGTTATTGAGTCATGGCTGGAAACGGACTTTGTCAGTTTAAATGAGTCTGCACAAAACATAATTTGTACCACAAAATTGGACTCGACAGCATGTTTGCCCCAGCTCGCAATAGGCGTCACATCATCAGCTGCCAGCGTCTCATCTGCTGACAGCGAAATCATCAACATTAACTCTAGCATACACTCTCCTACAAATACATCCACTTTGCCTCCCACAACACGCGACTTTCCAATGAGCGACACAGTAGCAAATACTCCATTTTCTCAACCTATGTTGGCCATAGAATATCCAATGGGCCCTAAAGACACTAGCACACAAACAGATGAATCTTTATCACGGGAAAATCACACAGAAGTCACTCATATGATAAATGCGCAGTGCTGCCAGGAGCTGATGCTCAAAATGGAGGACACACTTCGAACACTAATTGCCGATCTGACGACTAATGTCTATAAATCGATCAGCGCAGAAAACGAACTACTCAAAAAGGAAATACTGCATCTGAGAGAAGATAATTCCAATATGAAACACGTCGTTGAGCAACTACGAAGCGATTTTTCTATTTATAAAACACAGCACTCGGAACATCCTCTTACAGTACCTGAAGCTTCTGGAGATCCCTCCAAAGAACATATATCAAACGAACGCCGCAAGCAGCACCAATGTAACACCAAAAAAGTTGAGGATACACGTGCACACGAAGCTTACCCTATTAGTGTAAAAGTAAGCAACAGGTTTACCGCCCTTAACCAGCGTTCAGTACAAAATGAACAGGCATTAACGCCGCTACCAGATCAGATACTGACACCACAACCACCCGATGAAAACACCCAGACTATTCAGGACGATTCACACCAGGAAAATCAATGGCGGCAGCAAGAATCAAAACGAAAGCCGAGTCAACAACCGTGTAGTAAAGCAACACACGTTATAATTGGCGACTCTCTCCTAAAATGCATATACAATGACCGGATGTCTACTACTAAAGAGGAAACTGTCTCAGTATTTGCGATACCTGGAGCTGGAACTGAAAGATTAATTGATAGAATTAATAGGTTCGACATACATCATAACATTACAAGAACAACAGTACATGTAGGGATCAACGACATAATGAATGGACACAGCGTTAGCCCTTCGGCGATTTCCAAACTGACTACTACAATAAAACAAAAATTTCCTAACACCTCCATTTTTATGTCATCCATTATTCCACCTTGCTATGGCTTCCAACGTCGCGTAGCCGACACCCACAACAAGAACTCCAGAGCTATTGTGAACACAACAACATTGGCTATATCAACAACACTCCTTTCTTCACAAGCAACTCTGGAGCACCAAAGAAACGCCTTTACATAGATCAAATACATACATCAAAACTAGGTAGCAGCATCCTAGCAAAAAACATCAAGTACCCGCAGCGAACGCAACAAGACAACCCACCAGACACAAACCGATCTACCATGAGATCAGCCCTTCATGAAAATGCACAACACACCTTGCCCGCCCCTCAAAGAAGCGCTTCTGTAACCAACAAATTACCTAACAACAAACAGAACGCCACATACAGCCAGGAAGCCGAACGTTACGATGTTATGTTTCCTCCACTACCTATAAGACAGCCCCTCACAAACACATTATATGACAGTTCAACAAGCAGTGCCACAATGTCCCAGACCCAAAAATCAACTACAAGTGTTGGAACCACGGCAGATGAAATCTACAGTCGTCATGCTTCCAACCGTAGCCTTCCTGGTCGTGCTCAGTGGAACCCAGAACTTGGATACCTGATGCAATTCAGTCCTGCATCCCTCAGCCAAGCACTAATGATGTCTGTGCAACGGGGGCCCTACTATATACCTGACAGAGACATCCATTATCGATGATGAATCCACTCATTTTTTATTTTTTTATTTATTTGTTGTTGTTGTTATTGACTTAATCTCTGCGACCAAAGCCGTCTCTCCCGTGAACAATTAGTTGATTACTGTGACGCATAAAGTAATAAGTACTTTGTTACTTTCTCAAAACACTCTAATTTCATTGGCTACAGGCCTTCGACAGTTTTTCATAATTTGCAAGATTTTATTTTATTTTATTTACTTTTTTAATTCGTATTCTCTCAGTGTTGCTTAATTACTTTGTTAAAATTTTAGTGTTGTGGTGTGAAAACGTGCGTGCCTACTGTTGTGTGACTATTTTAATATACTACTGACAATTTCAGTTAATTGTAATTTTTTAGCAATACTTGTACCAAGTGTTCGTACGTTAAGTACTAACATTTGTATTTTCACTTACGTGGTGACGTTAATTAGTTTAAATTTTCGTAGGTTTCGTATCTAAAATTGCTTTTGTTATTTTCCTTTTTTAAACCACTCGCCAAAATAAAATGCATACCTATCAAACACAATGGCTAATTAAGGATGGTCTACGGCTGGGCCACCTGAACATTTACCATTTATTAGGCAAACTTCCTGAGCTTACACAAATTCTGAATAAAAATTTTCATGTTTTTGGACTTTCCGAAAGTCGTTTAAACGACAAAATATCAGATGATGAAATTGCCCTAAATGGCTTTACAACAGTTCGGCGAGACTCAAGTAGAAAGCTAGAAACAGGTATAGTAGTATATATTTCCACTTCTATTAGTTATCGCCACAGAAGCGATTTAGAGACAGCAGAGACCGAGTGCATATGGTTAGAAATACTCAGGGACAATTTCTAGTCGGGTATCTTTATAGAAATCCCAGTGCAGGAGCCATCTGGTACGAAGATTTCACCACTATGATGGATAAAGTATTTACCACTGCCAAAGAAATTATTCTTCTAGGCGATTTCAACATCGACATGCATAACACAAACCAAACGTGGGAAAACATCATACTATCTTACAACTTAAAACAAATAGTCAACCAGCCTACCAGGGTAACAAATGCATCATCCACAACAATTGACCACATCTACGTCACCTGTGCAGAAAACATTATAGAATGCTCTGTTCCTACTGTCGCGTTGAGTGACCACTATCCTATATGTTGCACGTGGTCAAAGAATAAATATAAAGCTCCAAGAAATAAACATATCAGTATTAAATTTAGAAGTTTTAAAAATTTTAACCGTGAACTATTTTTACATGATTTGCGAACTGCACTTCTTGCCAGTGTTTACCAGATTTCTGATCCCGATGACGCCATTGCCCATTGGACACGTATCTTTCTTTGTGTGTTTGATAACCACGTACCAACTAAAGAAGTTCGTGTGAAACGACAGGTCAAATCTCCTTGGATCACACAAGCAGTGCTAGACGCCATGAGGCAGAGAGATCAAGCTCACAAAAACAAGGACTTTAACACCTACAGAGCACAGAGGAACAAAGTGCAATATTTAATTCGTAGTGAAAAAAGAAATTACTTTAAAAATTTGGTTCAGAACAAAACAAACAGTAAAGATATATGGAAAGCAATCAACACCTTAGCGAACAAGCGAAATCTGTCAGTCTCGTCAACCCCTAACACATCATTTACTTGCACAGACTTCAGCAATTACCTTCAGGCAGAAATAAACAGTCTTAAATCTACAATACCAAATTCACCTTGTGACTTAGGCAGGCTGTCAGTATTTTGTGAGAACAAATGTACCAACACAATCCCATCCAACATTCCGTTTATGACAGTTAATGAAGTATATAACTATCTTCTAGGACTTAAAGATAATAACTCATCAGGACTTGACGGAGTTAGTAATCGAATACTGCGTTATGCGGCTCCAGCTATTAGTGATTCGCTTACATACATATACAATCAATGTATCGCACGGAGTTACTTTCCGTGGCACTTTAAAGTTGCTAAGGTATATCCTCTCTTAAAACCTGGCTCTTCCGACAATAATAACCTTGGTAACTATAGGCCAATCTCCTTAATATCATCGCTATCCAAACCACTAGAAAAACACATACATAAAATTACACTACAACACTTAGTTAACAACGGCTTCTAATTGATAGTCAGTCGGGGTTTAGACCTAAACATTCATGTCACACAGCTCTAACTAAGATGATTGACAACTGGCACTTAAATATTAATAACGATAACATGTGTGGGGCAGTTTTTGTAGACTTTAAAAAAGCATTTGATATGATAGATCACGCTATTTTAATTAGAAAACTAGAAACATCAAAAGTAAACCTTCAACTAGTGACGATAATTAAATCATTCCTGTCAGACAGAAAACATGTAGTTTCTTACAATAACTCTTGCTCAAACCCAACCGTAATAAATACCGGCGTTCCTCAGGGCTCTATTCTTGGGCCTCTACTTTTTGCCATATACATTAATGACCTTCCACTACATGTCGAGCACGCATCCTGTGACCTATTTGCTGATGACTGTACTATCTACACAAGTGATACAAGTTGCAACACACTCGAACTATCGTTACAAAAAGATACAGACAATCTGATTAGGTGGAGCATTGGAAATCGCATGCTAATTAATATAATTAAAACAAAGTGCATGTTAATATCAACTAGACAAAAATTACAAAATTCTGAGAAAACAACACTTCAGATCTATATTGGTACCTTACCAATTGAAAACGTTAATGAACATAAAACTCTAGGAATAGTCGTTGACCAGCATCTAAATTGGAACTCACATGTTCATGCACTGACCAAGCAAACGGCACAGAAAGTTTACCAGTTAGCTAAAATCAAACATTTCCTAGATGAAGATGCACGTAAACTGTTCTATATATCTCACATACAAACAAACCTTGACTATTGCTCCACAATCTGGGATGGTTGTTCTATGTCCAACACAAAAAGACTCCATTCACTACAAAAGCGTGCAGTGCGTCTAGTTTCTGACAACTGCCAAGCACAGTGTGTAGATCTATATAAAGATCTCAAAATACTGCCTCTAAGAAAGCGCTTTCTGTTCAACAAAGCTAAATTTGTTCACAAAATCCTGTCACAGAATGCTCCAACATATCTGTGGCCAATGTTCAAATACAGTGAAAGACGCAGTCAACGCCTTAACAAAATACAAGTGCCCAAGCCTAGGCTTGACTTATTCAAGAAAAGCTTAGCTTACTCTGCTGCTCATTTCTGGAACTATCTTCCACATTATCTGAAAGATAACAACCTCAGTCCCTATTCATACAATCGTAAACTTTTCGATTACTTTATGAGTTCTGATTATCTGCCCCCCTAATGTGATTATTTTTCCGAACAAATGATATAATATCGAATGTAGGTTTAATGATGATGATAGTGTTTTTCAACATATTTTGTTTCATGTTGATACTTAGTTTGTATTTTTCAACATACTTTATTTCATGTTTATAATTAGATACTGTGAATGTGAGTATGCTAGTATTTTACCTTTATAACGTTGAATTCCTTGAATTGATGGGTAAAATGTATGTGAGAATAAATGAAATCAGTATAAAAGACGAGAGAAAGGAAGGGCAGAATGTCAGACGGGCCTGCGTGCCCAATTCTCAACCCTTTGAAAATAAAGTTCGTTCTATCTATCTATCTATCTATCTATCTATCTATCTATCTATCTATCTATCTATCTATCTATCTATCTATCTATCTATCTATCTATCTATCTATCTATCTATCTATCTATCTATCTATCTATCTATCTATCTATCTATCTATCTATCTATCTATCTATCTATCTATATCTATCTATCTATCTATCTATCTATCTATCTATCTATCTATCTATCTATCTATCTATCTATCTATCTATCTATCTATCTATCTATCTATCTATCTATCTATCTATCTATCTATCTATGTCTCGCTCTCTGATAATGTTTGTACTTTTCAACATATGTTATGTCATGCTTATAAGTAATTAATGTTAATATGAGTGTGCTATATTATTTTTTTACTTTGCAACGTTGAATTCCTTGACATTGATATGTAAAATGCATATGAGAATAAATGAATTCAGTATGAAAGGTGAGAGAAAGGAAGGGCAGAATGTCAGACGGGCCTGCATGCCCAATTCTCAACCCTTTGAAAATAAAGTTCGTTCGTTCGTTCGTTCGTTCGTTCTCTCTCTCTCTCTCTCTCGGATATAATATGCAAGATAAATTAGAGTGGAAGGGTAGAATGTTAGACGTGCCTGCGCGCCAAATTCTTAATCCTTCGAAAATAAAGTCTGTTCGTTCGTTCTCTCTCTCTCACTCTCTCTTTCCCTCTCTCTCTCTCTCTCTCTCTCTCTCTCTCTCTCTCTCTCTCTCTCTCTCTCTCTCTCTCTCTCTCTCTCTAAACAAACACGCTCGGTCCCTATACACGCAATTGTAGACTTTTCGAATACTTTATGTGTATTGATTAGACACCCCCCCCCCCCCCCCCCCCCCCCCATATGATTATGTTTCCAAATAAATAAATAATATCGTTTGTAGGTGTCAATTATGATTTTTATACTTGTCAATACATTTTTGTCTTCATTATAATGTGAGAATACTGTTATTTTACTTTTACACCGTTGCATTCCTTGAAATTAATTTGCAAATGCATGTGAGAAAAAATGAATTCATTATACAAGATGAGAGAAAGGAAGGGCAGATGGTTAGGCAGGCCTGCGTGCCCAATTCTCGACCTTTTGAAAATAATGTTTGTTCGTTCGTTCGTTCGTTCGCTCTCTCTCTCTCTCTCTTTCTCTCTCTCTCTCTCTCTCTCTTTCTCTCTCTCTCTCTCTCTCTCTCTCTCTCTCTCTCTCTCTCTCTCTCTCTCTCTCTCTCTCTCTCTCTCTCTCTCTATCTTTGTCACTATCATCAACATCAGTTTTGTTATCATCATTTCATAATGGGTTTTTGTTCCGCTCTGTCGCAGTTTAATTTTTTTTTTTAAATCTCATTCAATTTCCTTAACTGCTATACATATATATATATATGTCGTAAATTTATTTTGACAGAAAGAGTCTTAGAAATAGTGGTCCGGTTTAGAGTGGAAAATGATGATGGAAAGCTCAGTGATAGAAAATGTAGAGATTAAATAGTTGCTTCACAGCGTGCTGGAGGAGAGTAAAGACAGACTTATTTACGACAAATCGTTTCTCTCAAACTTCTCTTCCGCTCTCCCGGTCAAACAATTATTTGCCAGTTTTCCAGACACACCTCTGCGCGCACACCGATTTGGTGTTTTCAAACACACAGACGACGTAGATACAAACTATATTAAACGAATAGGGGAAAAGTTGGGCTTTGGGTATCTCCAACACAGTACTAAATGAGTTTATGTGATTTTATTAACCTTAAACATCAATCACTAACAAATATCAGGTATTACATAGATTATCATAAGTACACAAATGCAAATAACAAGTTTGGGAGGGGTGAAGAAGATTGGTATCGACTAAGCCCTTCCCGCTTATTAGACAAAGATAAACCCAGTCCAGAGATAGATAATATCAGGAACATGGGTACGTTAACCTAACAGTGAAGTTAATTGCTCTGAAAGAGGTGTTACAAAGTTAGGTATAGGTGATAGAAAAAAAACCTGTTCTTCCCAGCTGTTCTTCCCTTTACTAAGCAAATGGAAAGGAGGGGGGTTTAAAACAGAGTTAACCAATTATCACCTCCCCCTTAAAGGAACAGTGCAGGGAGTACAGAAAAATTATATTACCAGGCACGAAAGTTAACAAAAGGGTTACAAGAGAAAAAAAGATTAAATTTCCTGTCATTCATGCACACGCGTGAGGATCCACACTCATATATTCACACACTTACCGAATGCAGCCTCATACGATCCATAAAAAGTATATAAAACAGCAAGTATTCTCTTGACATGTGAAACTGTCTAGCACTTCGATGTCCCGCCCCAGATGTTTGCGAGGTTTTGCTGGTAACAAATATTCTCACTTATTACAAGACTTGAAGACTAAGAGTTCTTGTGGTTTTATTATACAAAAAAGGAGTCTATGGGATGGCACTGACACAGTTCGGCACAGGGGTGAAAATGAAGTGGTCTCTTTTAATCTTCCGCTATGGTAAAATTCCTTCAATGCGTGATGATAGTAACTGACCGGAAAGTTTTATTAAATCCAATTGAGGAAAAACTAGGCTCAGTCACAGTCAGGAAAATATGTACTCTCTCACAGTAAACAGTAAATGTATTATCGCTACTGGCGATGATTACCTTCCAGTTTGTCTTACTGATTTGTAATGGTAATTTGACGATTGTTCTTTTAAATGTTCTTGGGTGGGCTTTATTTCATTTAATTATGACAGCTAGGTCGCAAAGGACCGCCACAAAGATTATATTTAAAAGAAATGTTTCTTCAATATGACTGGAAGTTTATAGAATGATTCCTTTATTTCTTTCTTTATTTAGCTGGGACCGCAGGTTATGATCACTCTGTATGAAAGAAAAAAAACATGTAACATACCGAAAAATCAAGCGCGATAAATTTCCCGTTAAGTCTATAATACACTCGAATATTTAATTATGTATTTAATAAACACTGCGCGAATTCTAGTGGTTAACACACACATCTATGAAACTAGGACTTAACTGAATTTATTAATTATAAATTCCTTCGCGACTTTAAAAGTTAATTTAATTATCCATTATCTTTTGAAATAATATAATAGATAGATCATTATATTTACAACTGGAACTATTGAGATGGTTAAATTTAATAGATTTAAATTAACACAAAATCCATTGAAATAGAATGACTGAACTAGACCACTGATCACTTTACACAATATATATTACCGCTTTGCATAGAATAGAAATCACTGCAATATATATATATCCAGGGGAAAATCTATAACAAGATTTCAATAAAGCTAGTGCTTCTGTAAAGGTCTGGCCAGCGAGTGATAAAGTGTCTATTCTTCATGGTCTATTTATCTAAAATGGAATGTAAGTTGAGTGGGACATGAGAAACTTGACAGCTTTTTTCATCCCAGGAACTTTTGGGGATCTGACCGCCAAATCAAGGAGAGAAGCCGCCCCCTGGTTTCCGTATCTCCGCTCGCTGCTGCCCGTTTCGGCTTTCCCCGTTCGCTTTCCCTGCGATCGGTTCTGCGCTTGACACCGAGGCGCGAAAATAGCGGCAAGAAACTGCGTCTCGTATCAGGGACCACTACTGTCTTTGATAGCGCCGATAGTCTCCCCTGAAATCCCTCATTCTGTCTCTTTGATCGTGGTCGCATTATCTGTTTGATTCTGGCAACGCCCCCCACTGGCCAAGTTAGTTAACATACCTGCCTATGATTGTTCAAGAGATGTTAATGGGCGTGATTTAATCTCTCCTTAAATCAATGAGATGACCAGAATGAACGATAGGTAAACTGTCCGCATATCAATCAGCAAACGTGTTTGCCCTCTGTGTGGAACAGTTGCATAGCTAATGAATCCACGTGAAAAGAAGTCCCGTATGACAAGAATTACAACAATTTTCGGGGCCACTGATGCTATACGAAGGGGTCGTTACAAAGGGTCGTACTCTTTCATCCAACAAAATTCAGGGTCAATCCGGGTCAGCTGAGTTCGTCCATCACAATATATATATATATATATATATATATATATATATATATATATATATATATATATATATATATATATATATATATATATATATATATATATATATATATATATATATATATATATATCTGCCATCAATGGTACCTATACCTTGTAGCGGTATGGCAGCTTGCGTACCCTGACAATCCCCAGAGCTATGCCAGTGGGAGTTTTACTCCTGGTAGGTTCAACCAAGCTGGACTGGTCTGTGTGGGTACGGGTCAGACAAAAGCTGGTACCCTGGTCCTCCAGGTTGGGGGTTTTAGCATAGGGCTGACACCCCTGTCTATGTAAAAAAAAATCGCACGTTACGGAAACAACAATAAATGGAAAAACTTTGCTGCGGGATGGACATTCGGAGTCAGTGGCTCGTATGACTGTCAGTGGTGAAAGCCGAAAGGAAGCCACTGACATGAAAACGGATGTCCTGACCGCAAAACAGGATACAAGAATAGGTTTTTGGAATGTCAGGACAATGTACGAGACAGGTAAACTAAGACAGGTCACGGCAGAAATGAGAAACTATAGGTTACACATTCTAGGGATAAGCGAGAGCAGATGGACAGGGGCAGGAAAAGTTAAAACAGCAACAGGAGAAACAGTACTTTACTCTGGAAGAGAGGAAGGACAGCACAATGAAGGCGTAGCCATTATTCTACAGAAAGGAATAGAAAGGACATTACTGGAATGGAAACCCATCAACAACAGACTGATAAGATTAAGATTGAGAGGGAGATTCACCAACACTACAATAATACAATGCTACGCACCAACGAATGATAGCGATGAGGAGGTCAAGGATGAATTCTATCAACAACTGCAGAAAGAAATGGAAGATACACCTAGACATGATCTTGTTATAGTAATGGGAGACCTCAATGCGAAAGTTGGTACACACAATACATATAATGAAAGAACAATGGGGAAATGCGGCAGTGGAACAGCAAATGAAAATGGAGATAAACTAATAAGTTTCTGTAGCATTAACAACCTGATCATTGGAGGAACACTCTTCCCACATAAAGAAATTCACAAATTAACATGGGAATCACCAAATGGTCGGGACAGAAACCAGATAGACCACATCATGGTTAACGGTAGATGGAGACATGCATTACAAGATGTGAAGGTAAGAAGAGGTGCAGACGTGGGAAGTGATCACCATTTAGTAGTAGCAAAACTGAAAGTAAAACTAAGAAGGGCTGCACCAACTGTAACTACACAGAAAAGGTTTGACATCAGCAAATTGAAGGACTCCCTTACCAGAAAAGCTTTTGCGGCCGACATAAAGAAACGATATCAATTTGCCAAAAGTCAGGAAAAGACATTGACTGATGATATAGACCAGAATTTCAACACCATTTCAACAATATACAAAGAAAGCAGCAAATCATGCTTGGGATTCCAGGAAAGGAAGAAGCAAGACTGGATAACACCAGAAACATTAAACACCATAACGATGAGAAAGGAAATGAAAAGAAAGAAAACAGAAGCGAAGTCCCCCAGGTTAAAGCAACTATATAGCGAACAGTACAGTCAGCTGGACAAGGAAGTTAAACGCCAAACCCGAGCCAACAAAAGGAATTTCCTAGACGATCTTGCAAGACAGGCAGAGGAGGCAGCACTGAGAAATGAACAAAGCACAGTATACAAAATAACTAAATTCATCAGTGGAAAACGAGGTGCAAACAATAGTACATTGGTAAGAGATAAGCAAGGTAATCTCATCACGACAGCAGAGGGACAGGAAACAAGATGGGCAGAGCACTTCAGAGAAACTCTGAACAAGGAACCACCAGAGACACAACTGAATGTTCCTGAGGCTGAAAACGATCTAGATGTGAATACAGACATTCCACGAAAAGAAGAAATCATCACAGCAATCAAAGGGTTAAAGATCGGCAAAGCTCCGGGCCATGATAACTTAAATGCAGAGCTATTTAAGACAGACCCTGAGCTAGCAGCAGAACTATTAGAACCACTATTTGCACAAGTCTGGAAAACGGGGACAACACCATCAGAGTGGAACAAAGGAATAATTGTCAAGTTGCCCAAGAAGGGAGATCTTGCAGACTGCAATAATTGGTGAGGAATCACTCTTCTCTCAGTTCCCAGCAAAATACTAGGCAAGATAATTATACAGAGAATTTCAAAGGCAGTAGACCACAAACTGAGGAAGGAACAAGCAGGATTTAGAAAGAATAGAAGATGTGTAGATCATATATTCACTCTCAGGAACATTATAGAGCAGTGCTCAGAATGGCAAAGACAGCTTTACATTAATTTCGTTGATTTTGAAAAGGCTTTTGACAGCATACATAGGGACAGTTTATGGAAAATACTGAGGGCTTATGGAATTCCAAGCTGCATAGTGTCAATTATAAAAAGCCTCTATGCCAACTTTACGTGTTGTGTTGGGCAGAGCAACCTAACCTTTGAGGTGAAGACAGGAGTACGACAGGGATGCCCCTTGTCAACCACTCTATTTTTAACAGTCATAGACTGGGTGATGCGCCAGACAACAGAGGGCAGTCCAAGAGGAATAAGATGGACAACATTTTCTACATTGGAAGATCTGGAATATGCAGATGACATTGCACTACTAGCACATTCACATCAACACATCCAGGAAAAAACGGATAGACTTAACAAGTTTAGCCAGCAGGTGGGCTTGAACATCAATTTAAAGAAGTCTGAGGTCATGACGCTCAATGTGAGCAACCCTGAGCCCACATCAGTAAGGAATCAGCAATTGACACAGACAGATACCTTCACATACCTAGGAAGCATAGTAACACCAGACGGCGGGGCAGGCAAAGACATCAACATCAGAATGAATAAGGCAAGAACAGCCTTCTTTAGCCTAAACAACATCTGGAAGTCCTCCCAATACAACACAAGCACAAAATTAAGATTATATCAGAGCTGTGTGCTTTCTGTGCTTCTCTATGGTGCGGAATGCTGGAGAGTTACAGAGAAGGAAATGTCGAAATTGTCCTCCTTTCACACAACATGCCTAAGAAAAATTCACCGAATCTTTTGGCCGAATACCATCACCAACCAAGATCTGCTTACTCGGAGCAAGCAGGAGGACATGCACACCATCATAGCTGGCCATGTCCTCAGAAGAGACCCCGATGCCATCACAAGAACAGCTATGCTTTGGACCCCTGAAGGAAAACGAAAGAGAGGCCGACCAAAAACAACCTGGCGGAGGACTGTGGAGGCTGAGATGCAGGGAATGAACCAGAGTTGGGGCACTGTACGAAGGATGGCCACCGACCGAGCAAAGTGGAATCAATTTGTTGTTGCCCTACAAGACGCCACTAGGCGTGATGGCCACTGACCGCTTTGACGGTCGGCGGCTAAGGATCAAAGAAGAAGAAGATATATATATATATATATATATATATATATATATATATATATATATATATATATATATATATATATATATATATACATATACATATACATATATATATATATATATATATATATATATATATATATATATATATATATATATATATATATATATATATATATATATATATATATATATATATATATATATATATATATATATATATATATATATATATATATAATTTCCATACTTTTAAAAACTTGGAAAGAACCGACCCTTAAACGTAACACTATATGAGAACTGAAAGCGACAGAAAGTTCATGGCACCAAGCATATGAAAACCACATCTCTTAAGAGTCAACACATGGATCTCCCACTTACTTTTGCATATACACAGACACAGCGTACCAGATAAACAAGTGTGGATCTCTTGACGACAACAGTGACAAATGAAATATTTTCCTGATGTAATACTGTTGCTTGGAATATTCCTTAATTACAGACATGCGCACACCGGAAATGTTGTCCTCATTAAAGGTGTGCAGTGCAAATGTTTTTTCAAATAATAAACACACACTGAAAACGTTTTCATTATTAAGGACATACTTCCGCAGGAAATGTTTTTCCATATTACAGACGTACACTGATAACGTTTTCCTTATTAGGGACATACGTCAGCAGGAGATGTTTTTCCTTATTACAGACATACACTGGACAAGTTTTCCCGATCTTTCTTGAGTACAGTAAGGTCTCAGGTTACGAACGATTTCCGTTATTAAGGGCGTTGTAACTCAATTTTGTACGCAAGTTGGAATTTTCGCGCCCAGTAACTGTGCGAATGGGTACATTAATAAACATGGGCAAAATGATGATTTATAGCACTTATTTTACCGTTTGGTTTTTGGTTTAACGTATTTTACCGAAAAATGTCCAAAGATTATTAATAATGATAATAGAGTAAAATACAGGAAATTACAATATACAAATAATTTAAACGAAAAAGAGTTAAATTTGGTATCTTTATCTTAGGCGAGGCAACAGTGAACGAAAGCAAAGGTTGACTTAAAACAATGACAAATCAATGACGACTGGCGTATGCCTGCTATTCACCCGCGTCAGAATTAGTTTGCCTCGTTCATAAATAACGAATGGATATGGCTACAGTAGTCGAAAATTGATTAATCAAAATTAACAATTAATTTGTTTTCTGCGCTCGTTCGATTCGGCGAAATGCTGTAAGTCGAGACCGCCGTTTTCCGAAACTTTGTTGCATAGGAGTTTTTCCTAATAACAGAAATGCTTGTGCTTGAACTATTTTCTCGACTAAGTTACAGATATTCTTACAGTGGAAGAATTTTACTGATTGAAATAATAATGGATATACTCACACTGGGAATGTTTTCCTGATTGCAGACTCCATCACTAAGTAACCTGTCACGGATTTCCCAAGCGAAGACACTGGGACATTCCAGTTTGTAGTGCGCTATCTTCCCGACCACGTCATTAGTGGCCACACGAGGTTTTGAACCGCCAATAGCACGTGGTCTAATACTTCCAGTCTCATAATATCGTCCAAGAATTTTGCTGACACAGCCATTAGAAACCTGGACAAGTGGAAAATAAATATATATGCAATTTTAACAAAAGTAACTAGTTTTCAATTATTGCCGACTGTTTTGATTACAAGACATGTGATTGTAGTTAGAAATATCAGACAGTAGAATATCAAGTATCAGTGTACGAAAATTATCACGTCCAGGCACGGCCATATCCGTCTGAGTATAATATTGTGCTCATTTCCCACTGACCTGTATACGTCTTATATTGTGCTATTAGTATTCCATCTATCTATTTATTCACTTTTACCCTTTCTGTCCGCTATTGCAGTGAATCACCGTGGGCAACTGAATTTTTCATTCTTGAGCCAAATACGAACTACTAGATTTTGATCGCCTTATTTATGTTGGATTCTGCATCTGTCATTTCTATTGTCTATCACATTTGGCTAATTTTTGGAAACAACCGTTCACTAACATGTGCGGATACCACAACATGGCATTGGCGAAGGACAAAGGCCAAAACTGTGCTGACCAATTTTAAAATTAAGATGTCCTGAAAGACCGTGTTGCGACTCCTCCACCCCAGTTTAATAAATAAAGAGAGAGGCGCGAGGAACGTGACCATTGAATAAATAAATAAATACATAAAAACAGGAAATAACAGACACTCGTTAAAAACGTAAACAATCTAGTAAACATACTCACTGGAACGACGAGGCACGTGTAGAGGACTATTACACTTTATCATCATCTTCATTACCATTCGGCTCCCTAGGGAGCATAGGCGTTCAACAAACTTGTGCGAAGTCCTCCTGTCCTGTGCTAGAACACTCACGAAATGTCCATGTCGTCTTTATCTCTTTCATCTCTGTCACCAGTTCTCTTCTCCGTGCGTTTCTCAGTCTCCCTCTACGTCTCTTACACTGGGAATTCCAAAAGAATGTTTTCCTTGTAAGGCTAACCACCAGGTATCCTCAAAGTTCAAAGTTCATGTCATCGTCAGCGTCTTTGTCTCATATCTTGTTTCCTCAAAGTTCATTTCATCGCCAGCGACTTTGTCTCATATCTTGTTTCCTCAAAGTTCATTGCCTCGCCAGCGTCTTTGTCTCATATCTTGTTTCCTCAAAGTTCATTTCATCGCCAGCGTCTTTGTCTCATATCTTGTTTCCTCAAAGTTCATTGCCTCGCCAGCGTCTTTGTCTCATATCTTGTTTCCTCAAAGTTCATTTCATCGCCAGCGTCTTTGTCTCATATCTTGTTTCCTCAAAGTTCATTTCATCGCCAGCGTCTTTGTCTCATATCTTGTTTCCTCAAAGTTCATTGCCTCGCCAGCGTCTTTGTCTCATATCTTGTTTCCTCAAAGTTCATTTCATCGCCAGCGTCTTTGTCTCATATCTTGTTTCCTCAAAGTTCATTTCATCGCCAGCGTCTTTGTCTCATATCTTGTTTCCTCAAAGTTCCTTGCCTCACCAGCGTATTTGTCTCATATCTTGTTTCCTCAAAGTTCATTTTATCGCAAGCGTCTTTGTCTCATATTTTGTTTCCTCAAAGTTCATTGCCTCGCCGGCGTCTTTGTCTCGTATCTTGTTTCCTCAAAGTTCATTACCTCGCCAGCGTCTTTGTCTCATATCTTGTTTCCTCAAAGTTCATTTCATCGCCAGCGTCTTTGTCTCATATCTTGTTTCCTCAAAGTTCATTTCATCGCCAGCGTCTTTGTCTCATATCTTGTTCCGCTGACACTGTTCTGTTTTTGTCATCAGTTTCGCATTAGCTTTTTTTTTTTTTTTTTTCGTACGCCCGCTAATACTCGAGGCGAAATCTCAGGTTATTATTTATGAATAACCTGACATTGATTTTATGTGAGTATCCCTTTATTTCTTGTACAGAGACAGGTGTCCCTCGCCATTCAGGCAAATACTCGCCGATTTCGGAGGTACCCATTGCAGCTGGGTCGGCTCAGGAGCCGCCAGTCCCTGGTCGACGACACTCCTTCAAATGTCCTCGCCAGGTCTCGAGTTAATCCAGTCCAAATCCCGGTCGACGAAAAATCCTCAAATGCCGTCGCCCGGGTTTGATCCTGTATCACCCGGTCGCCAGAGCGGTGTTGTAACCACTACGCTAGCGCGGCTCCCTTTCGCATTAGTGATCTTGTTCATACTTGTTGATCCTATTTGTCGCGAGAGGGTTGAGATGTTATTAAAATATAAGATATCCTGGACAAAAAGTTGTATCAGGTGATACCAGGATAGTGCCAGATAAGAGTCTGGTCTTATAAGTAATACCCCCTTCTCTGAAAAGAGTAAGGGTGTATGGATATCAAAGGTAGGGTCAAGCTGTATAAGTTTCCAGGTATGATGTTATTGTATTATCCTGGATCCCTATGGGCTCCCTCTCAAGATCCTCCCTTGATTATTGTATTATTATTATTATTGTTGTTGTGGTCTCTGCTAGGGGTATTAACAAAATTATTTATCAACAATAACATAAACTCAATTTTAATAAGTAAGTAAGACTGCTGATAAATATTTACAATTTATTTAACCTATACCGTTTCTCTTTACGGTTGGGAAAGTTTTAAATGAAATCAAATGTATTTACACCATGAAATCAATAAACATTGACAAATAATAATTAATCTCAAAAAATCATTCACTTTGTTGAAGGTTATTACTTTTGGTAATTATCTCCTTGGGAAGAACGTTCATGTGATACTAATAAGTTATGTCACTATTACTTGACAGTGAAGCTAGTACTAGGTAAATTTATATCCACACTTTTCATCATTCACTTTTTTTTTTATTTGCATCTTGTCTTTTAGTATAGGGGTATAATCTGGATACGCTGATCAGTGGCTTTGTTTTGCCACTTATCTTGTGTTTAGAGATCTGTCACTCTCCTGCCATGGACGAACCCGTATTTTGAATTTCTCCAGGCGGTGGAAGCTGGGTATCTGGCCCTGTTAACCACAAGGGCACTTGCACCACAGAGTCCAACAGAGGTGGATGACTCTATAAAGTTTTTGTTTTTTAGTTGTCAGGATAGAACCTGAAACAAAAATAAACGTAACACCTATATGGTCCATCACTATTCCATTATTACACAAGATGGGGACGATAGACAGTGTCAGATAATGTGGTAGCAAATTCACAGGACAATATATACCAGCACTTCCCAGATCCAGTTCACCGTGACTACACTTTCCTTTTAAATCGTTAGTTAGATCCATTTGTCCATACTACGCGTCCATACAATGATTTGGTCTAATATAAAATACTAAGTAATACCTTGATCAATACATTAAAACAATTTCTGTCATCCTTCCTTATGTTCCTGGTATGTGTCCCATTCCAACAAGAAATAATTCTTTAAATGCTTTTCCAAACCAACAAACACACTTTTGCCATCATTCGCAATTTATTTTGAATATACACAGGCGGGTAAGTCCTTCAGAAATTACACAATGGTTGCAGAAACACGTCTACACACTTACCAAAACACTGTAGTGAATTAATAGCAAATCATATAATTATATATATATATATATATATATATATATATATATATATATATATATATATATGTATATGTATATATATATATATATATATATATATATATATATATATATACAGTACTTTGCAAAAAAATGGCAGTCATATTTTCGCAACGCAGCACACTCATAGAAGCAAATAATAATAAAAACTGTATGTCCAGAGGAAGATTGGTATCTCCCCTATCTATTAACAGTTGTTTCAGTACAATATAATGTTGCCTTCTCCAGCAAGGCAAGCCTGGATGCAGCGAGGCATACTTCCCACAAGTGTTTGTAGGTAATTGTGAGTCAGACTGTCCCAGTATTTTTCAGCTTCCTTCTTCAATTGTTCAACGTCTCTGAGTCCATTCTTTTTTAAATGATTCTTGAGTAGTGCCCAAACGTTTTCAATTGGGTTTAGGTCGGGACTGTTGCTGCGCCACTTCAGCACTATCACATTCTTCTCTTGCAGCCATGCTTTGGTGGTATGAGCTGTATGCTTTGGGTCATTGTCATGTTGAAATGTTCACCCATCGGAATACATGACCTGCATAAATGGCAGAAGGTGTCCCTCTAGTATGTCGATGTACCTTTCTTTCGTGAGAATTCCTGTGAAAACACACAGTGGGGTGGCACCTCTTGCTGACACTCCTCCCCAAAGATGGAATTTCTGGGTATGTTTCGGTCGCTGGTACACAGGCGTTACAGAGTCTTTCGTCCAAATATTTATTTGAGCAGGATAAGACCAAACAGAACATTCATCTGAAAAAATCACATTGTCCCATGACAATTTTTTGTTTTCGTGGCATCAGTTCAAGTGCATCTGTTTGTGAGTCTCTGTGAGCAATGGCGACGAAATTATCCGCTTTTTTGTGTAATTCATCCTGTGTAGCTCCCGGTTGACAGTAGCATTAGATACCTCTGAGCTTCCCAACTCGATCATGCGCTGCCGTATATTTTCTACACTTTTCATTGGCCCAGCCCGAACGATTTGGGCGAGACGCCGATGGTCCTTTGTGTCCAAAATTCTTGGCCTCCCACTACCTTCTTTTCGCTCGATTCCATTACCTGCTTTTAATTTACTCACAACTCTGTAGACAGTCCAGTCCGCTCAGGAATGTTCAAGGTTTTAGAAATGTTGGAACATGTTTGATTTCCTTCATTCTAAAGCTGTGAAATTAACATACACTTTGTCTTTGTATCCATTTTCTGCCACTAGCATCATAAATTGTCGTCTGCTCTATTATCAAGGGACTGTACTCTACACTAATTTTTTTTTAAACTTTTGGTAGTGTTTGCTCACTTCAGTGGAGTGCAAATTTGGGGCAGAACATGCATATTTAATTAGATTTCAGCATATTTAGCTGAGCAATATGACTGCCATTTTTTTTGCAAAGTACTGTATGTATATATATATATATATATATATATATATATATAGATATCTATATATATATATATATATATATATATATATATATATATATATATATATATATATATATATATATATATATATCTTACCCTCAGGCACACACAGGCGAGCTGTTAATGGCAAACTTGATCTGCTCTCAGGTACAGCTGGCAAAGGCAGTCTTCAATAACAAGTTCCCGCTTCTTTCTGCTCGCTGTATTTTTCAAATCTTATGGCCCCAATTCAATTTAGCAAGGGCAAGGTCTATTTATACTAGCACATCCGGCGTATCGGAAAGCAGGGGGCTAACGGGGTATTGCGAATCCCAAAATGAGGCATATTTTGTCTCTCTGTTAAATTATGAAAAACTAGTTTCCCCCTTATCTTTCTTATTTCTGGAGCGATTTTATTCATCTAAGGCTTAAATTATACCCTGAATTAATCTTTATCTTCCTAGATAAAATCATTTAGTCTCCTAAGTGCATTTTATTCTATGCATATTTTAAATACCTAAATTAGGGACTAACCCGATGTGTCGAAGCCTTTCCACTCAATATATCTCTCTTAATAAACTACTTTTCGTGGAAGTCTTTACACCTACCTCTAAAGTAACATTCCTGTTGTTGAATTAGAGACCTCTTCCAGGTGGTACTTCTTTATTACTAATGTAATTAATTTGCATCCTTCACTCGGTTGCACAAATGAGGACTGGCCATTTTGCCTGTCCCAGGCTGTAGTAAACACACGAATACGGAAGTCTTTCCTTTGGCTAGTGTATCATACAATTTCTACAATGTATGGCGCACGGTTTTCGTCAGAGTTACTCAGGATTATACAGAAGCTGTGTTGCGAATCAGACTAACTCACGACACTGTTGCACACAAGCGTCCATTCATGGTAGTCTAACTACGAAACAGTAAGGTGCACATTGCTTAGAGTTTTGACATGTTTCGAACAACGCAAAACACTGTTGCCACTGCTATTTAATTAATCCTACGTTAGAAAATGTCTTCAGAAATACAAATGAAGAAACAAAGCTATGTGGATGAGAAAATGACTTTGTGGAATTAAACGTAAATAAGCAAGAATAGATGTGTCTTTCGTAAGAATTATGTGTGTCGAGTCCCTGGAAAATTGAAGTAACAAGAAGAGACATGGTCCGCAACCAGACGAAATATCATGGCCTCAAAACCCAGCCCCTGCAGACCCAAGTGGAACAGCTCCAATTACGATGGTTTAGCTATATCTGCAGAATGGGGGAAGATTGGCTACCACGACACATATGGGAAACAAAGAGCCAGGGATCCAGACCTTCAGAACGACCCAGAGTTCGCTGGGAGAATAACATTAGACACTCTCTTAAAGACTGAAGACTAGATTGGAACCAGGCCAGGAGAAAGACAGCAGATAAAATAGTATGGAGCTATTTCTGGCAAATCTCCACAACCCAGGGTAGAAGAGGAACAACTAAGTGAGAGTTCTGGAGAAAAAAATGAACAGAACCCTGGACATTTTGAAAATAATTTATATTAATAAAAATCGCATAATGAAGGAAAAAAAATTACGAAACGCACATCTTTTCTTGCTTATTAGCGCTTGGATTTTGTTTGGCGCATGGGTGAATCATGTTAAGACAAGAAACAATTTCTTGTAAAATTAATCAGTTCAGGTCAGTTCAGATACTTCTTCCTCGTTCGCCCTGAAAAGGACGGTGGTTGCGTTGTGTCTGTTTGCGCCTAAGCTGTGATATCTGCACCTTTTGGTCGACACATCCGACTTCTGCACGGCATTTTTTAGGGACCAGGTTTGCCTTCACATTTCGATCCGTGCTCGCTCAGCCAGACTGCACTGCTGCAGACTGTTTCCAGGACAACCACGTGGAGGTGGAGCACGGTCTTGACCAGCTCTGGTTCGCTGGTCCTGACGCAAGCAGTCAAGCTATGAGTCGCTGACTGCGTTCTCTATTAAAGATACAAATGTAGTACTGGATATTGTCCTCTATTTTTTGTTGTTTTCCAATTCTAAGTTGATGAGAAACAAAATTAAGCTCTGAATAGCCATTTAGCAGAAGAAACAAATGAAGCTCTTCTAAAAATAACCAGAGAACAACGACTTTAAGAAAATAATTACCCCACCCATGTACCCCCAACATCAAGAGAGCATAAAAAAAGAAGATAATTTTCTCCTGTTGTTGTTGATGAACTAGGACTGCTGAGCTTCTCGCCCTTTTTGCAGCCAATACCACATTGTAGATCTAGACTTTTCCTGTGACTTTTCTGCCATTCCGAAATGTGTAGAGTGGAAGTTCATGAGCTCTAGTTTCTCCAACTTGGCTTGCATTTAAAGGATCTTCACATCTGGTCCCAAGCTAGGAGGACAAAGCGAGTGGCATACTGTGCATTCCTCGCTATCCAAGGGGGACTCTCCAAATATACTTACTTACTTAGTCGTTCCCCTTCTACCGTGAGGTGTAGAGGTTTGGAAGAGAGAGCGCCAGACTATCCTATCGGAGGCTCTCCAAATATGCATAGCTAAAATATTGTGCTCTTTCTCTGGGCTCTCCCAAGGAGTTGTCACGTCCTTCACTGAGCCACTTCTCAGCTCCCTCTGCCCATCATGAGATCCTCCTGCATGCAGCCAACCAGGTAAAATGCCAGAGTTAAGACTGTGGCTCAAGTGACTCATCCAAGCCTAGCATGCAATGCTGGATTCTCAACATGTTTCACCTCAGGGGAAATCCTTGGAAGTGTGTGCATGATTTCAAGAGTCAAATAGGATGCAATTAGCCTCACAGACAGGTTCACTTCCACATTTAAATGATGTAGCATAGTACTTAGCTGGTGATCATATAAGTATGACTCCAGATATGCCTCCATGGATTTCCCTTCTGTTAAAAAATACGTTACATTCTTTCGCAGATAAATTATTGAATAGACTTTTAATCGACATCTCGTCATCGAAAACGATAACAAACGAAAATTAAGAAGGGGAACAAACAAACAACAAAGATGATACATTTATCAATGGAAGCAGCCACAGAAGATGAACTCAAACTGCAACTGCATACAAGTAATCAGAAAACACAAGTCAACTACAAACAAACAACAAAAACCCAGGAGAACAATTTCAAATTTTTTTAAGACATCGAGAAACGAACTTCTAATTTGGATCTCCGTTTCTGAAGCAATATTAACCATACACTACTTCGACGGAAAATGAAATGATTCTTTTAATTCACTGGGAATTTAGTAATCAAACTTTGTAACAGACTTTCAGGTAAATATATCAGTTCATTAGTTTTCCTGAATATTATTTTATCACAGACAAAAAGTGATGACAAAATAAATTTTCAAGAATTACAGAGTTAAAAATTAAAGAAAATTTGTTTTAAATTAACATTTTTTAATTTTTATTTTGTTAATTCTAGTACATCTTGGAATCTAATACCATAATTCCCGCCGTAAGTACGTCGGTCGGTCGGTCACATCGCGCACACCGTCATTTGCGCACTTTTCTATTTTCGAGAGAGTACATTAACTGTCAACCACAGCTAAGGGGTGCAACTGTGGTTGAAAGTTAGACAATAATTGTATTGTTTCTCTTATATGTACTTTCCCGAAAATAAAAAAAGTGCGCAAATGACGGTGTGCATGAACAGTTTGATTATGGAAAGTCAAGATTTAAAAAGATGCACGAACAATTACGAGACATGTTGTCATAAAAGAAATGTTAGTTATTTAGTCAATTTCCGGTCAATTAGATCATTATCACTGCTCCACATGTCATTTAGGAAGGTTACTCCGTGTCTTCATATTTAAGATATCCATATAATGTTCACTACAAATATTTAATGACGGTCGCCTGCAATGAAATGACCACAGTAGTAATAGTACCGTCTGTAATACATGTGACAGAAACAACACACTATAATTAAAAACCTATCAATTTTGACGGGTTATTGCTAGTACGAATCAAACGACTTATTTTTTTAAATCTTGAAATTAATATATTTCTTTACTTTAAACCCTACCGCGATGATAATTAATTTAAGAACATGTTCTCTTCCCCCCCCCCTTTTTCTTCTCCCCCCCCCTCCCCGGTAATACCCGGGTCCCAGGAAATACCCCAAAGCTCTTCCCTATTCCCAGGAAATTTAAAGTCAGGAAAAATCAGAAACATTAGCATCGCTAAAACACTCAAGAAAATAAGTACAACGTACAACCCAAAGTAAAATTAATCATTGCCATACTAGAAAGGCTGCAACAAACAATCACAAAGAAGGTCATAAACCAGATACAGCCGAAAAGGACGACACAAACAACAGAATTGAAGCTGCAAAAAACACACACACAGCTGCATAATCCAGCTAGTTATCCTTTTTAGGACTAGGCCTTGTCAGGGCTGTCAGCGAACTAGCGAAAAAAAGTTGTGAAATACAGTGTTGAACATGTCACCATATTGTGAATAGAAAAACGACGGGAGGAATCCAGAAAATCAGATAGCGGTAATTCTTGTCCTTGTCACCTGTTTGTAACTGTGGCTGACGAAGGGTAAAACCCGAAACGTCCCGTGTTTCCTGTGTACCATTAACTTGTAAAACTGATTTCATACCATTTTATTTTTTAATTTATATATTTGTTTTTACCAGTTTTACATCAGCCTCATCATTCACTGTCATAATCAGATAGCGGTCCTTTTCAGGGCCAGCTCTTTTCATGACTAACGACAGGCTAGCACTTAAGGGGATTTTATCACACAGTATACCCCAAATATAACCAAAAAGATGAACAGTTTATTAAAGCTTTATAATAGGGGAAACGTAATATTTTGTTCATGACAGCAAAGATGGCAGTGGTAGGCCTATCAGGCCGCTGCCCTGGCAAAATTTAAAAATTAAACATCTACCCACTATGGCAGAGATTATGTTATTGATTTCATATATCTTTTTCTTTATCTTCAATTTTTCTTCTACTTTCTCTTTCACCCACGCCTGTTGGAACTTAAACCATTCTTCCCCCAGAATCTGTTTCTTTTTCTGATTTAGCAAGCATGTAATTGCTGTTTGCTATCTTTCTTTGATGTAGGTTATAGCAGACCTGATTAGCATATGTGAGCCGATTTCATTTAATTTTGAACGCCAGAGATCGAGTAATCGTTGTAAGAGATTAGGTAGAGAACCAGAGGTGAGCAAAATTTTATTACTCCCCCTTGGAAATCTGTTCGCCTGTGAGTTAATTATTCACGGTGAAAGATTTGTGATCTAAGACGAGCTCGCTTATATTGCGTTTATGACCATAGTCTGCAGGCAGAATAGTGTGAATTCTCGAGAGCAGAAATCTCTTTCACGGTCTGGTAAATCATGTTACGCAAGATCTAAGAGAGACTGTCCGCTCGTTTTGCCTGCGTCTGTTTCGGCTTCAGCCTGAAAAAGTCGTTTGATTCGCAGAATGAGATATAATTTATGTAGATTTTCCTCTAGGTGCGAACATATGGCAGAGAGAGTCTGGGTTTCGATAATAGTGAATCATTTCATTTCATCAGATAAAAATCCCAGCAGTTTTAACTTCATTCATTCAGACTCCGCAGTTTCTCTCGACACATTCTAGCTTCGTTCCTAGATTGCTTTATGAAGTAAAATCTCAGTTTGCGTTGGAGAATAGTCTTAAGTAGTCCTGTGTTGAGGTAAATAGATTTCACTAGTTTTATCGTCTATTATATTGACTAGTTTCTTTTGTGCAGAGTGATTAAATAGAAAGTCAGTTATATTTCTCTAGTTTACTGTGTTAAAGTGGATAGCAAAATAAATTATAATTCCTAGCTAAAACCCATTCAGCTATTAATAAATTTAATTAAATTGCTAGTAACCAGTCAGAGAATATTTTACTAACTAAGTAAATGCACTGATTCATCATTGAATATTGACGAGATACTTATGTATTTCTAATTCATAATGATTGATTCTTTAAATGACTAGAATTTATTTCACGGAAGTTTTAAACGATGAGACAAGTCATAAGCTTGTAGTTTATAATTTAAGTTAATAACCGAAGTGAATATAATATATTATATTTTACGCGAGGGATAGGATGTGTGTATAATATTATGCTTAAGTATTCTGTATGGTTCTTTTTCTTTATACAGTATTTTGGGTCAAGCCCAACATCTACTAGCGGTTTCAGTACATATGAGAATAATCATAGAAGAAACAGTTTAGGACTTAATTACGTGGGTTTCCAAGTTAAAACCTGTCTGGCATTGTGTTTGCATCCAGAAATAGACAGAGTACTCATCTCACGAACTTCAAGACTAAATGCAGTAACTGGGCCTATCGAGCCAGATTATATTTCTTCCTTAAATCTCATGTACATTCAGCCCCTGTGGCGAGAGAAATTACAAACAGTAACATTTCCGACGTTTGACCAAATTGTGGTGTGACAATAATTTTATATTGAGAGAAGTTACCAACCTGCCATTTCCTAAGTACTGGAAACCTCGAGATTCTGACCTTGTGAGCCCATTTTAAATTTCTTACCTGAACTGATTCAAGTGACAAAACCAGTAATCCTAAAATATAATTGAAAAGTGAACGCTCCCCGGAACTTTGGATGAAACCTGTATCTGCAGAGCTGGGGTTCTCTTTATCAAAAAGAACACGGATTCACTGAGTAAGTGTCGTAAATTTATTTTGAGAGAAAAGAGTCTTAGAAATAGTGGTCCGGTTTAGAGTGAAAAATGATGATGGAAAGCTCAGTGATAGAAAATGTAGAGATTTAATAGTTGCTTCACAGCGAGCTGGAGGAGAGTAAAGACAGACTTATTTACGACAAATCATTTCTCTCAATCTTCTCTTTCACTCTCCTGGTCAAACAATTAGTTGCCAGTTTTCCAGACCCGCATCTGCGCGCACACCGATTTGGTGTTTTTTCACACACACAGGCGACGTTGATACAAACTATATTAAACGAATAAGGGGAAAAGTTGGGCTTTGGGTATATCCAACACACAGAACTAAATGAGTTTCTGTGATTTTATTCACTTTAAACATCAATCACTAAAAATATCAGATATTACATAAATTATCATAAGTACACAAATGCAAATAACAAGTTTGGAAGGGGTGAAGAAGATTGGTATCGACTAAGCCCTTCCCGCTTATTAGACAAAGATAAACCCAGTCCAAAGATAGATAATATCAGGAACATAGGTACGTTAACCTAACAGTGAAGTTAATTACTCTGAAAGAGGTGTTAAAAAATTAGGTATAGGTGATAGAAAAAAAAAAAAACTTGTTCTTCCCAGCTGTTCTTCCCTTTACTAAGCCAATGGAAAGGAGGTGGTTTTAAACAGAGTTAACAAATTATCAACTATCCCACTTAAAGGAACAATGTAGGGTATACAGAAAAGATATATATTACCAGGTAAGCAAGTTAACAAAATGGTCACACAAAAGAATTAATTTCCTGTCATTCATACACGCGCTAGCAAAGGCCTTCACTCATCTTGCTCTCACTTACCGATTGTGAAAAAATCTTGCACTCCATAGAATAACACAACAGCAGTTACACCTCAAACTAAATGTATGAGTGTTTGTTCAAGTTCTAGCCCCAGATTAGCGGGTAGGCGGTCAGCACATAAAAGGATCCCGTAATCGCTGGAAAATGAATCTGTAGTTGTGTCTCTTTTCTTAATAACAGTTTCTATGGGAGGGCACGGTCTCTGATACCGGGGTGAGGATGGTGTGGTCTATTTGACTATGCCGCTGATAATAAAATTCTTACGCGTGCTGGTACACTTTATCCGTGAGGTATGGTTTAAGTCCAGTGAGAAAACTAGTCATATCACTGTTCAGGAAATTATGAATTATCTCTCTGTGTCAGTAAACTAACAAAGCTCGGGCCAGTGTTCTTCTTCCCGTTACGACTTAAATTGTTTGATGGTGCGTTAAATTTGTCTTTGGGTGTGCTTTCTTTGCTATAAGTTAGATAGCGGAATTCCAAACATAGAATCGCCTCAAAGATTAAAAAATTTACACAGTCTCAACAAGTTCTGCGTCAGGGGAACTCTACACACTGTTTATGCTTTGCCTTGCTTAGATTGATTTCTTTATTGCTTTCTTAATGCTGGGATCGCACAGGTTACGATCACTCTGTATGAAAGAAAAAAAAAAGACATGTAATATACCGAAAACAAATAACCTTCTAAAGCGCGATGAATTTCCCGTTAAGCCTATAATACACTCGAGTATTTAATTATGTATTTAATAAACACTGCGCGAATTCTAGTGGTTAAAAACCCACATCTATAAAACTAGGACTTAACTGAATTTATTAATTATAAATTCCTTCGCGACTTTAAAAGTTAATTTAAGCATCTATTATCTTTTGAAATAATATGATAGATAGATCATTATATTTACAACTGGAACTATTGAGATGGTTTAATTTAATAGATTTAAATTAACACAAACTCCATTGAAATAGAATGACTGAACTAGACCACTGATCACTTTACACAATATATATATTACCGCTCTGCACAGAATAGAAAACACTGCAAATATATATATAAAATCCAGGGGAAAATCTATAACCAGATTTCAATAAAGCTAGTGCTTCTGTAAAAGTCTGGCCAGCGAGTGATAACGTGTCTAGTCTTAATGGTCTATTTAGCTAAAATGGAATGTAAGTTGAGTGGGACATGATAAACTTGACAACTTATTTGATCTCACGAACTTTTGGGGATCTGACCGCCAAATCAAGAGAAAAAGCCGCCCCCTGGTCTTCGTATCCGCTCGCTGCTGCCCGTTTCGCTTTCCCCCGTTCGCTCGGTTCCTCGATTGACACCGAGACGCGAAATTAGCGGCAAGCAACTGCGTCTCGTAGCAGGGACCACTACTGTCTTTGATAGCGCCGATAGTCTCCCCTAAAATCCCTCAGTTCGTCTCTTTGATCTCGTGCCGCCTACTAAATGAGTCCCGGTGGAATGAGTTCTGGCAAACGAAAAGTTACAACAAATGTTCAGGGGTTCTAATGTTATGAAAAGCTAAAAGTCCCTTTAAATCATCCATCATATCAGGGAGAATTCACTTGTCAAACTAGACGTACGTCACAATCGTCCCCACTTTTAGACATGAAACCATTTTTCATGTTTCATTTTTTTGACAATGGAGGTGACCTGATTGGTGATTTTAGGATGAGTGGTATCTTCAGTTTGCTCTTCTTCCTCTGTAGACCAGTTTCTACTCAGGAAATCAGCCCCGACATTCTGTCTTCCCGGAATATATTCCACTTTGAAAGAATAAACGCTTAAAAGAAGCGCCCAACGCATGATCCTTGCGTTAAATTCTTTATTGGCACCAAGAAATGCTAACGGAGCGTGGTCTGTTTGCACCGTGAAAGATGTACCATAAAGAAACTCATGATGGCGTCTGATACCGTCAATCAGAGCAAGACATTCCCTTTCAACTACGCTGTAGTTCCGTTCCGCTTTATTTAATTTCCGACTGCCATAGGCAACTGGAAATAGCATGTTCAGGTCGCTGTCATCGGCTTGAAGCAGTGTTGACCCGATGCCCTGACCTGACGCGTCGACTCTCAGTACAAAAGGTTTCTTGAGGTCAGGCAACCTCAAGATGGGGTATGCAGACAACTGTCCTTTCAAAGTGCTATACGCGTGTTCGCACTTTTGATCCCATATGACCTTATCAGGACAACCTTTCTTTGTGAGGTCAGTCAGCGGTGCCGTCAGTCCGTTGAAGTTCTGGATGTACTTCTGATAGTATGCACATAGCGATATGAAGGAACGTACGTCTTTCTTCGTTCGGGGTCTTTTTGCTGCCACTATTTTCTCCACGTTCTTCTTAATAGGCCAACTGCATCCGTGAGAAATAGTGTGCCCCAGGAAGTCTAACTGTTCAAACCCGATGAGACATTTGCTAGGTCTGGCTGTGAGACCCGTTTCCTGTAGTCTCCTGAGGAGCATAGCAACCGTAGCAATATGTTCTTCATAGGTTTCCGATGCAATTAAGATGTCATCCATGAAATTATGGATATGGGGACTTTGCAAAGGTTGTAGAAGCTTCCTCATCATCCTGGTGAACACTCCTGGTGCGTTATGCAAACCGAACGGCATCACGTTAAATGTGTAATGTCCTTCACTAGTGCTGAAAGCTAACAAAGGTTTAATTTCCTCCTTGACTGGTATTTGATAATAACCTTTGCTGAGGTCAATCTTGGAGAAGATCTTTGCTTTGCTGAGCTTGGTGAACAACTCAGAAACAGTTTGGAGAGGTTCGGGCTGGAATTCCGTTACAGCGTTTAGCAACCTGTAATCAATGCACAGCCGAACTTCCTTATTGGGCTTCTGCAACAGCACTACACTCGAGCTGTAAGGAGATGTAGACTCACTGATAATTCCTGCCTGACGCAGCTTGTCTATTTCTCCGCGAAGTGCATCAGCTTTAGCGTACGGGATGGGGTAAACTCTGGTTTGAACAGGGGTCTCGTTTGTTAATTTCATATCAAATTCAATGAGATTTGTTCGACCAGGTACATCCGTTAAGACTGCACTGTACTGTTTTAGTAGAGCCCTGGTTTCTGTTTGTTGTTCTGGTGAGAGATTGTCGCCGAACTTGACATCTTTAAAGGATTCTGTGGGTTGCAATGGATACTCCATGCAACCATCATCATCTTCCTCGTCTTCCGTTGCTATGGCGACAGCCAGGAGATGCTCGGAGGATGGCACCGGTCTTTCCAAATATTTCTTTCTTTAGCAGATTTATGTGGAAGACCTTCTCCTTTCCTTTGATGGAGATCTTGTAGTTGGTACGTGAGATCTTTTTAAGGACGGTAAACGGTCCTTGCCATCCGATGCGAAGTTTATTGCTTCCGGTTGGAAGTAGCAATAGGACTTTCTCCCCTGGTTGTAGTTCTCTCTCTTTTGCAGCTTTGTTGTATCTTTTAGTAATTTTAGCGCGGGCTTTCTTAAGGTTGGTAGTAGCTAGATCCCATCCTAGCTTTAGCCTTTCCTTAAGCTCAGATACATACTTGCTTGCAGAGACGACTGTCTCGTCAGCCTTCTGGTCTGTCAGGGACCGAAGTAAGGCTTCTAGTGGCCCCTTAATAGGTCTGCCAAATAAAAGTGTAGCTGGCGCAAAACCCGTAGACGCTTGGGGTACCTCTCGGTAGGCGAATAAGGCAGCCGATATATATTGGTCCCAGTCTTCCGGTTTCTCCTGACCCAGCTTACGTAACATCATGGTGAGGGTACCGTAAAAACGTTCCACGAGCCCATTTCCGGCCGGATGGTAGGGACTTGTGTGGATATGTTTGGCCCTCAAGATCTTAAAGATCTCCTCCATTAACAGGCTACGGAATTGGGATCCATTGTCCGTCAAAACTTGTTGAGGGAATCCCAACCGTGTAAAAATTTGCACAAGGGCTTCTGCGACATGCTTGGAATTAGTGCATGGTAGCGGTACGGCTTCGGCCCACATAGTGCAAGTGTCAACTAAGGTCAGGATGAACCTGTTCCTTCTTTTGGTCTTTTCCAGAGGACCAATAATGTCGACAGCAACCCGTTCAAATGGAGTCCCTACTATTGGCATTTGCCCCATAGGTACTGGGGGTGTCAAGTGCTTGGGTGCTACCCGTTGGCACTGGGCGCAGGATTTCACATACCTGACAATGTCAGAGTTCATTCCTGGCCACCAATAGTGGTTTTTTATTCGCTGAATAGTGGCGTTTTGTCCCATGTGTCCGCTAAAGGGAAGAGAGTGCCCCATTTCTAAGATCTGGTTTCTGTACTGCGTCGGTACTAGGAGCTGGTTATTCCCCGTGTCCGGGTTGCCCGTTCTACGATACAATACACCATCCTTAGAAAAATGTCTCCGTTGTGTCTGGGGTCCTTAGCCATGGGCAGTTTTTTAAAGCAGGGCGCCAGAGTAGGGTCCTTTTGTTGCGCCTCCTTCAGTTCATTCGGCAACAAGTTTGGCGCAGGCTCCCTCTCCTTCTTGGCTTGCCCTCTTGTGGTTACCGCTGCCACAATCGGCTCCTTAGGTCTCCCAATGAACACATATCTACATCCCAGGATAACTGGGTAGATCGGATCATCCATTATGGCCGCTTTAATAACTCCTCTGACAAAGTCAGAGTGTATTTCTACCAGTGCGATAGGAAGCGTCCTGGGTGCATCACTCCTGAAAACTCCACTAAGTTTGACGGTTTCCTCTGTCTCCTGACCGGGTTTGACTAGGTGCCTAGCGACAATACAATCAAAACTTAATCCAGTGTCAAAAAGACAAGTAGTAGAGGTACCGTTCAAAATTACAGTTCCTCGAGTTGAGGGTCGGTCCCCCTCAGGTTGAGAATCACTGACATTGACTCTACCTTTCGAGGCTGTATGCAAACATCCAATGCGGTTTGCACCGGTTTGTTTGCCCTGATCAGACGTTCCTGGTGTAGGGGTCTTCCCTTTTCCTTGACCTTGGTGGCCGCGCTGCCACGTAGGCTTGTTGGGTTGATCAGAATTTGTGTTGGGGGGGGGGGGGGTATCGGGTTTTGTAGAATTTCGATTTTTCCTGGGGGGGTTTCTGGGTATTGTTATCTCGTTGGTTATAATGTTGAGAGGAAGTGGAAGAATAGGATGCCTGCTCTAGATTCTGTTTTCGAGATGGCTCATCGGTGGGTTTACGTTTAGTGCTGGGAAGTTCGGCCATTGCATTGCTATAGCGTTCGGCTTTATTGAGTATGTCTTCAAGCCTGACTGCCCCCTGTTCCGCCAAAAATCTACGTGTTTCATTCGACAAAGTGGATTTTATCTGCTCCACAAGAACAAGTTCGAGGAGTCCCTCATATGAAAGAGGTAGGTCAGATAATTCAATGCACTTTGTCAGATAACCCGTGAGACGTGAAGAGAACTGGGGAAATGTTTCCGTGCTCTCTTTTCGGCTGTTTCTGAACAACTGCAGAAACTTTCGGGCAGTCATCTCAAACTGCTGTAGTAAGGCCTTTTTCAACATGTCGTAATCATGTTGATTCGGTCCCAGCTTTGTGTACACGTCATAAGCATTGCCTTTCAGTGACGTTGAAAGTTTGAGCGCCCAGCGGGTACTCTCTAACCCATAAAGATTCGCGAGTCTCTCGAATTTTTCTAGGTAGCTGTCAATTTTTTCGTTAGGGCTAGGAAAAGATTCTAAAGAAAACGACATAGCAGTTAATTGGGCAGATTGAGTACTGGAGAGGTCCATTGATTGAGACTGGGGCGAAGACGGCTCTCCGTTAGTCGAAGTAGAGGCGCCCCGACTCTCTAGAGCCTTAAGCGCCAGTTGATGCTGTCTTTCCTTGTCTCTCTCTCTCTCTCTCTCTCTCTCTGCGAGTTTCCATCTCTGCTTCAATTTTCTTCTGTTCCAAAAGACGTTCTTCCGCTTCTTTCTTATCTGCCCTCTCCTGGGCTTCTCTCCTCTCTGTTCTTTCTTTCTCTTCCTTCCTCTCAGCTTCTGCTCTCTGTTGCTCCGCCTTCCTCTCAGCTTCGGCTCTCTGTTGCTCCGCCTTCCTCTCAGCTTCGGCTCTCTGTTGCTCCGCGTCATATATTTCCAATTCCTGGTTAATAAACGCGTTTGCAGCTTCTGCATCTAATCCTGCCTCTTTCGCTTCCAGCCTCAAGATGGACCTCATCTTTATCCTCTCTGCCATTGTTAAAGAATAAGATGAAGTATGCCTAGAGAACTAGTAAGAAGCAACGCGAAAGGGAGGAACTCTGAACCGCTACGAGAAAAAAAAAAAACACAAGTATAAATTTACCTGTGTTACCTCCTACCTGTACTGTGCAAACTTATCGCTGCTATTATCTGGCAATTAAGGCTCTAAACGCAAGCGACTATGCCACTAAATGGTAAGTTACACTGGAAAAGAATCTACTTTTACTAACAGTCGAGAAAAATTTATATTAAAACAATTTAAAAGAAAAAAAAAAATTTTTCCACTAAATTTTTAATCTCTGACAACAAACTCCGTCCCTAAAGTCAATTATTGAGATGAGACGTTGTTAACTTAATTTTTCAAAATCAGAACAATCCGTCTTTAGCTAAGCTCAACTCTTTTTAACTTCAAAAACCTTTGTGACTGTAAAACAATCACGCAATCCCAGCAACTCTTATAAAGAAAGAAATTGAATTATCTCCGCCAGAGGATAATTATAATAGCAAATATATTTGTTTATCTGTACTTTCTACTGCTGTGGAGAGAAAACAACCTGTAAATATGCTGTGTGGACAACCCAAATACTTAAAGAACGTTTGTCTAGGGGTGTAATTATTTATTTATTTCCCTAATTCACAAAGACAAATCATTCACACTCTACCTAGTTAGACCCAAACTAAATCAGACTCAAAATATCTTTATCCCGGCTATGCGATTGCCTCAAATGTAGCTCAAGATCCCAGAACCAGCCCACAAATATGTGTGCATCAAATGTATCTCAAAATTATCCCGGCGAGCCGGCCAAATATTGTCGTAAATTTATTTTGAGAGAAAAGAGTCTTAGAAATAGTGGTCCGGTTTAGAGTGAAAAATGATGATGGAAAGCTCAGTGATAGAAAATGTAGAGATTTAATAGTTGCTTCACAGCGAGCTGGAGGAGAGTAAAGACAGACTTATTTACGACAAATCGTTTCTCTCAATCTTCTCTTTCACTCTCCTGGTCAAACAATTAGTTGCCAGTTTTCCAGACCCGCATCTGCGCGCACACCGATTTGGTGTTTTTTCACACACACAGGCGACGTTGATACAAACTATATTAAACGAATAAGGGGAAAAGTTGGGCTTTGGGTATATCCAACACACAGAACTAAATGAGTTTATGTGATTTTATTCACTTTAAACATCAATCACTAAAAATATCAGATATTACATAAATTATCATAAGTACACAAATGCAAATAACAAGTTTGGAAGGGGTGAAGAAGATTGGTATCGACTAAGCCCTTCCCGCTTATTAGACAAAGATAAACCCAGTCCAAAGATAGATAATATCAGGAACATAGGTACGTTAACCTAACAGTGAAGTTAATTACTCTGAAAGAGGTGTTACAAAATTAGGTATAGGTGATAGAGAAAAACCTGTTCTTCCCAGCTGTTCTTCCCTTTACTAAGCAAATGGAAAGGAGGTGGTTTTAAACAGAGTTAACAAATTATCAACTATCCCACTTAAAGGAACAATGTAGGGTATACAGAAAAGATATATATTACCAGGTAAGCAAGTTAACAAAATGGTCACACAAAAGAATTAATTTCCTGTCATTCATACACGCGCTAGCAAAGGCCTTCACTCATCTTGCTCTCACTTACCGATTGTGAAAAAATCTTGCACTCCATAGAATAACACAACAGCAGTTACACCTCAAACTAAATGTATGAGTGTTTGTTCAAGTTCTAGCCCCAGATTAGCGGGTAGGCGGTCAGCACATAAAAGGATCCCGTAATCGCTGGAAAATGAATCTGTAGTTGTGTCTCTTTTCTTAATAACAGTTTCTATGGGAGGGCACGGTCTCTGATACCGGGGTGAGGATGGTGTGGTCTATTTGACTATGCCGCTGATAATAAAATTCTTACGCGTGCTGGTACACTTTATCCGTGAGGTATGGTTTAAGTCCAGTGAGAAAACTAGTCACATCACTGTTCAGGAAATTATGAATTATCTCTCTGTGTCAGTAAACTAACAAAGCTCGGGCCAGTGTTCTTCTTCCCGTTACGACTTAAGTTGTTTGATGGTGCGTTAAATTTGTCTTTGGGTGTGCTTTCTTTGCTATAAGTTAGATAGCGGAATTCCAAACATAGAATCGCCTCAAAGATTAAAAATTTACACAGTCTCAACAAGTTCTGCGTCAGGGGAACTCTACACACTGTTTATGCTTTGCCTTGCTTAGATTGATTTCTTTATTGCTTTCTTAATGCTGGGATCGCACAGGTTACGATCACTCTGTATGAAAGAAAAAAAAAAAGACATGTAATATACCGAAAACAAATAACCTTCTAAAGCGCGATGAATTTCCCGTTAAGCCTATAATACACTCGAGTATTTAATTATGTATTTAATAAACACTGCGCGAATTCTAGTGGTTAAAAACCCACATCTATAAAACTAGGACTTAACTGAATTTATTAATTATAAATTCCTTCGCGACTTTAAAAGTTAATTTAAGCATCTATTATCTTTTGAAATAATATAATAGATAGATCATTATATTTACAACTGGAACTATTGAGATGGTTTAATTTAATAGATTTAAATTAACACAAAATCCATTGAAATAGAATGACTGAACTAGACCACTGATCACTTTACACAATATATATTACCGCTCTGCACAGAATAGAAAACACTGCAAATATATATATAAAATCCAGGGGAAAATCTATAACCAGATTTCAATAAAGCTAGTGCTTCTGTAAAAGTCTGGCCAGCGAGTGATAACGTGTCTAGTCTTAATGGTCTATTTAGCTAAAATGGAATGTAAGTTGAGTGGGACATGATAAACTTGACAACTTATTTGATCTCACGAACTTTTGGGGATCTGACCGCCAAATCAAGAGAAAAAGCCGCCCCCTGGTCTTCGTATCCGCTCGCTGCTGCCCGTTTCGCTTTCCCCCCGTTCGCTCGGTTCCTCGATTGACACCGAGACGCGAAATTAGCGGCAAGCAACTGCGTCTCGTATCAGGGACCACTACTGTCTTTGATAGCGCCGATAGTCTCCCCTAAAATCCCTCAGTTCGTCTCTTTGATCTCGTGCCGCCTACTAAATGAGTCCCGGTGGAATGAGTTCTGGCAAACGAAAAGTTACAGCAAATGTTCAGGGGTTCTAATGTTATGAAAAGCTAAAAGTCCCTTTAAATCATCCATCATATCAGGGAGAATTCACTTGTCAAACAAGACGTACGTCACAGTAAGTGTGTCCTAAAGTTTGTGCCTGAAGGTGAAAGACATCAAGTTTGTAGGTAAGAAAGAATGTCAGTGACCACTCGTGAATGAACAGAGAGAAAGCAGGACTGAGTGATTCCCTTATGTTATACTTTATGCACCCACTTTGTATTTATCTTCATGCAAGTTTGTTGCTAATGATGTTTTCCTCTTAGAATAGGTTAATATATCAACTCTGTTCTTAACTATAGAGGGGAATCCTTGACCGTGGCGTATAAATCTGTGACTCTTTGTGGCTATAACTTTTCTGCTAACGGGATCGTGGGCTCAACAGAGGGGGAAAGGATTACACCTATGGGTCTATTCTTTTTAGTAATTCTTTATCGTATGTTTATTTTTTGTATTGATTTGATAGTCTAAATTTATTTACTATGTGGTGAATTTTCTTATGATAAATAAAATTTACATAAACTTATTCAAGTGTGTCGGTCAGCTCGTCCCAAAATATCTATATTCCATTGTTATAGTTTTTCACGTCTGTGCGTCTAACTGTCGTCACGTGTGTGTGTGTGTGTGTGTGTGTGTATGTGAGTGGTGCTATATGTATTAATATATATATTCTATTAGACTGTCTGACAAACTAAGTTCTGTTGTAGAGATAGGCTGAAAGAGACAGGATTCTCGATTTCAGGGACAGATTCTAACTAGTTTCCACCATCTCACTCGTGAAACTCTATTTTCTTTACGTTACCTCTCACTGAGCTATCACCTGTTCTATTCTATTCAGAAGGGACCAACCCAAGTCTTAATTCCCCTATCACAAATCTACGACACCCACCACAAAATTTGTGTATAGAATATGTGATTCCTATACATACACTCATTGGGATTCTCGCCGATGCTACGGAGTTCGTGCACTGTGCTGAGATACTCCTTGTGTGATCTAAGGAAGGAGATCGGAGCACTCATGGAGTAGTCCGTGTGCAATGAAGATAGTCCTTCAAACCCAACCAAACCAAACCAATAGAGGAAAACGACAAGACAAACACTAGCATAAACCAACCAATCAAAGACAATGGCATTTGCAGCACGCTGAATGAACGGAGGCTCACAGAGAGGGTAAGGTGAATATCAAACAAAATGAATGTAAACTTCCATGAAGGTAATCAAAAAGAAGACATATAGATATCAGACAAATGGACCTACCAAAGATGGAATTCGAAAGTGTGAGGCAGAGCAAAAGTACACACGTTTTGAAAGTAAAATTGGGTTGTGGAAACATCGTTTGGGTCGAAGAATGCTGAATAACCGAAGAATGTTGTGAAATTAATTTGTGGACGCTCAACCTTGACACAATGATCGTTAAACTAAGTAAGATAGACTATTCAGTCACGTGAGTAAAAGTGTCATAGTAGATCTTGTACAGAAGACGAGAATGCAGAATCGTGTGTGTGTGCAGGGGTCGGAGTGGCAGAGGGGTGTTGTGTCCAACTCGAATTCTAGAGGTACCGGGTTTGATTCCCAGTAGAGGGAATATCAATCAATCAATCAATACCCTTTAGCTCCCCAAGGAGCATAGGCCTTCAACAAACACATGCCAAGTCTTCCTGTCCTGTGCCATCATCTCAACTTCTTTCCATATTTTCCTCATCATTTTCACCTCTGTTTCCAGTTCTCTTCTCCATGTGTTTTTTGATCTAACTCTGCCTTTCTTTCCCTGTGGATTCAAGAACAAGGACAGCCTTGTAATGCTATCAACAGGTTTCCTCAATGTGTGCCCTATCCATCGCCAGCGTCTTCTTCTCAACTCTTGTTCCACTGGCACTTGTCTGGTTCTTGACATCAATTCCACATTTGTGACTTTGCCATACCATTTCAGTCCTCTATTCTACGCAAGCACCCGTTTATAAAAGTCTGTAGCTTTTTGCTTGTTGTTTTTGTTGTTCTCCATGTCTCAGAACCATGCAATAAGACTTCACATTTGAGTTGAAGATTCTTATTTTCGTGTTAGACTTGATTTCTCTTGTTCTCCATATGTTTCCCAATGCAATGAAAGCTCCTCGTGCTTTTTGTATTCTTATTTTGATATCACTGTCTGTCCCTCCAACTTTGTCTATATTACTTCCAAGATATGTGTACGATTCTACATCTTTTAGTGGTGTTTCTTCAAGTTCAACCTTGTTATCATTTTTTTGCATTTATTCTAATAATCTTTGTCTTTTCCCTGTGTATTTTCAGGCCCACTTGTTGTGACCTCTCATCGAGAATTTTCATTTTCTCTTGCATCTGATTATGATTATGGGACAGAAGAGCCAAGTCATCTGCAAAATCCAGATCATCAAGCTGTTTAATCAGATTCCACTGGATTCCATTTCTGTTGTGTGATGTCGATGTTTTCATAACCCAATCTATTGTTAGTAAGAAAAGAAATGGAGACAAGAGGCATCCCCGTCTCACTCCCGTTCTAATCATAAACGGTTCTGTAAGTTGTCCTTCATGAAGAACTCTGCATGTCATGTCTTCATAAGTCTTCTTTATTAAATTAATGATCTTCATGGGAACTCCATAATGCCTCATCAATTTCCAAAGCGATTCTCTGTCTACACTGTCAAATGCCTTTTCATAGTCCACGAATCCGAGGTATAGCAGTGAATTCCATTCCAGACTTTGTTCAACTATTATTCTCAATGTGGCTATCTGGTCTGTACAGGATCTATTTTGTCGAAAACCTGCTTGTTCATCTCTCAGTTGCTTGTCTATGGATTCTTTTAATCTCTTAAGAATGATTCTGTTTAATACTTTTCCTGGCACTGATAGTAACATTATTCCTCTATAATTTGTGCACCCTTGTAAATTTCCCTTCTTAGGCAACTTGACCAGATAACCTTCCTTCCATTCTGCTGGTATTTCCTCTCTCTCCCAGACTTTGCCAAGCAGTTTGTATAATATCTCTGTAGAGGTATCACTATCTGTTTTGATGGCCTCTGCTGGAATGCAATCTGGACCAGCTGCTTTTCCATCTTTCAGAAGCTTTATGGCTTTCTTTATTTCTTCTCTACTTGGTCGTTCACAGCTGATTTGTAGCTCCTCTTCTGCTGGCTGGATGTCTGGGAGATTAGTTGAAGATGGTCTACAGAGAAGTTCCTCAAAATGTTTTGTCCATCTCTTCATGTGTTCTTGTATTTTACTAAGCAATTTTCCATTCTTATCTTTTATGAAGCCATTTACTTGCTTATATTTCCCTGTTAGCTTCTTTGTGTTGTTGTACAGGTGCCTCATATTTCCTTTGACTGCAGCTTCCTCTGCTTCCCTTGCCAAATCATCAATATATTTCATCTTGTCTCTTTTGATGTTTCTTCTTACTTCTTTGATTGCTTCTATGTACCCTTCATGAGCCTTGGCTTTGGAGCTTCTGGTTTTGCTTCTGTTTAAATCTATTTTCTTGTTTTTTCTGTCTTCTATCTTACTAATGGTTTCTGTTGTAATCCATGCTTTGTGCTGATGTTCTCTTTTTCTCAGTACTTCTTCACATGTCTCGTTCCATATATTTTTTCCTTGTTGCCAGTGGTCTTCTGTATCTGTTTCATCTTCCAGCTGTTAGAGTACTTGGTATTTGTTGGATACTGCGATTGAACATTTGTCTCTTATTTCCTGATTTCTTAGATATCCCACATTATAATGTTGTCTATAGCTATATGCTGTTGTAAATTTCTTGAGTTTTAATTTTATTTTAGCCAACAGAAGATGGTGGTCTGATACAACATCTGCTCCTCTACATACTTTCACATCATGCAATGATGACCTAAACTTCTTACTTATGCATATGTGATCAATCTGATTCTCAGTTCTGTGGTCTGGTGATATCCATGTTGCTTTTTGTATTCTTTTATGTGGAAATATGCTTCCTCCTATAGCTAGTTGATTTGAAGCGCAGAAGTTTTCTAATAGTTCCCCATTCTCGTTCATCATACCTATTCCATGCTTTCCCATGATTTCTTCAAAGCCAGTGTTGTCTGTTCCTATTTTCGCATTTAGGTCCCCCATCAAAATTGTGATGTCCTTTCTTTTCTTATTGTCCAAGACATTTTGTAGTCTGGTGTAAAAGTCTTCTTTCACAGATTCTTCTTTATCATTTGTTGGTAGATAACACTGGATGATGTTTATATTTACTTTCTTTTTGGCTGATTTAAACATTGCTGTTATAATTCGGGGTCCCATTGCTTCCCATTCTATTAGTGCCTTCTGTGCTTCCTTGGACAGCATTAGAGCCACCACTTCACTGTGGTGGGCTCTTTCCTCCTCATGTCCTGAGGACAACACCATTTCTCCTGTGATCAATCTCTTCTTTATGCCTTTCCACCGTGTCTCGCAGAGACCCAGGATATCAATTCTGTAATTGTCATTTCTGTTGCTACCTGTACAGTTTTTCCTTGTTCACACAGAGTGCGAACATTCCAGGTGCCAATCCCGGAGATTTTCCTAGACGAAAAAAGGTTAGTTGGCAACCCAGACTCCTTTCGGCTTTCTCTAGGTTGCTTCATACGCCTCCTTTCCAGAGGACCTTCTTCTGTCTTGGGCGGCTGGGTTGATTTATTTGACTTGTCCATGTTTGTTGTAGTTTTTGTAGTAAAATGTTTTTTACGGGATGGGGTAACCAGCCCCATGACCAACCCTCCTGAGTCGCTTTTTACGAATTGCCTGGTAGGGTACAGTGTTACTATTCTTTGCTCCCCTTTCGAGCCCCGGTAACACACGGGCGAGAGGGAATATAATGTATGGGAATTTTTTTTTTCAGAACCAGTGGTCCTATAGATGTCATACTCCCCCCCCCCCCCCCCCCCCCCCCCCCCCCCCCCCCCCCCCTCCCCCCCCGCCCCCCCCCGGTATCCTGGGAAGTGAGAACGGATCTCTAGCCTTCTCGGATAAGGGAGAAATATTAGGAGGTCCCGTGTGCAAGTTGCGCACGTTAAAAATCTCTCGGCAGTTGGAAATCGTAAAGAGTAGGCCATAAGGCCGCAACCCTGGCAAAATTTAAAACAATCGAAACCTACCCACCACAAAAATATTTATAGAATGTCTGAATCCTATATACACACATTGGGATTCTCGCCGATGCTACGGATTTCGTGCACTATGCTGAGATCCTCCTTGTGTGATCTAAGGGAGGAGATTAGAGCACTGATAGAGGTGTCCGTCCAATAAAGATAGTCCTGAAAACTAAAACCCAACTAAAAACCAAGCAGAATCGTGGTACGGTGGCAGGTAGTCATGAAGAAAGACAGGTGGCGTCAAGGACCAGGGCCGTAGATAGGACTTAATAAGGAAAGGGTATAAAAAAATGTCGGCACAAAACAATCGGCACACATTTGGTACTGTATAATTTCCCCACATATGTTTTTCACCAAACCCCCCCCCCCCCCCCCCCCCCCCCCACCCCTTTCCCGTATCTACGACCCTGGGAAGGACAGATAATCATGAAGAGTAGGAAATCGCCTCGTAAAATATAACAATTTAAATATTTATTCATGTGTCAAGTAATCGTAAATGCCGAAAATTAACAAACATCATTTATTATTTTTTTTTTTTAAATTTCAGTTTGAATATGGAATTTGGAGCCAGAGATGTAAGTGGGGACGTAAGGGCTGCAAGGAAGTTTTGGGCAGGAAAAACATGAAAGTAACGAGGGTTTGTATGAACATAGCAGTTGTCAGTGTGCAGGTGTATGCTACATGAGAATGGGTAGGCCTATGCCGTTTTTTTTTTTACCAGGGTCTGAAAGGGGAGTAAAGAATTGTAACACTATAACCTACCATGCAACTGGCGACTAAGGAGGGTTGGGCATGTGCTAGTTATTCCATCCTGTACAAACTTTAGGTCAAACAAACTTCAATCCCAAAAACATAATTAAAATAAAATAAAATAAAACAGAACATGGAAAGGTCAACTAATGAAAAATAAAACTCAGCCGTCCACGACTGAAGACGATCTCCTTATAGGAATGAGACAGAGACGCTGGCGATAGATTTGACACACATTGAGGAATACCATCACCAACCAAGATCTCCTTACTCGGAGCAAGCAAGAGGACATGCACACCATCATAGCTGGCAGACGCTGGAGCTGGGTTGGCCATGTCCTCAGAAGAGACCCCGATGCCATCACAAGAACAGCTATGCTTTGGACCCCTGAAGGAAAACGAAAGAGAGGCCGACCAACAACAACCTGGCGGAGGACTGTGGAGGCTGAGATGCAAAGAATGAACCAGAGTTGGGGCACTGTACGAAGGATGGCAACCGACCGAGCAAAGTGGAATCGATTTGTTGTTGCCCTACAAGACGCCACTAGGCGTGATGGCCACTGACTGCTTTGACGGTCGGCGGCTAAGGATCAAAGAAGAAGAAGAAGACGAGGAAACCAGCTGATAGCATTATCAGGCGGTCCTGATTCTGGAATCCTCGTGGTAAGAGAAGAAGAGGCTGACCAAAAAAAAAAAGAGAGCTGGTTATGATGTTGTTATTGTCGTTATTGATCCAGTGTCGCTTGGGCTCTCGCCCTTCGGCCCAATGCCAGGTAGTGAAATCTACACGTTATCGCAAATTGTTTTGTTTCTCCGTTCACAGGTGTTGTTGCACTTACCTGGCCTCAGGATAGAGCTGGAGACAGACGTGAAAGCCAGGAAGACAATGAAAGACCTTGAGCAGATGGCACGTGACAGTGGGGGCGCTCGGTTAATGTTTGTTGAAGGCATACGCGTCATGGGGAGCTAAAGTGTATTGATCAATTAATGGGTAAGAGAATTACGTTTGTGCATGAGAGGGGAGAGAGGAGAGAGGCGAGGGAAGAGAGGAGAGGGGAGAGAGGAGAGCGTCCGACTGACAGAGTGGTTACATCGCTGGTCTCTCGCGGCATAGGTGCCGGGCGCGAATCACGATACCGAAGAAACGCTCCATTCTACCCAGCTGTAAATGGGTACCTAACTTTGAGGTAGGGAAGGATAATGCAGCGCGGCAAGCACTGATCACCTCACCTCTCGATGCTGGACCTAGTATGGTGAAGTCTCTAACACTTCACTACCCTAGTGTAGTATCTGCTATGGGATATCTTAAATGAGAGAGGAAGGTTCTGGCCTGTAAAGAATAAAGGTATGTATTGAAGAAAGGTATACCTGTTTAAAGCTATGGAGATACGTATGAAGGGATAGGTCTTGTATAAAAGACGAGAAGGCAGAATCGTGTAGAGGCAAGTATTCATGAAGAAAGAAAGGTAGCATGAAGGACAGGTAAGCATCAAGAGAGGGAAATTACTTTAAGGCCATGAATTTTTTTAAGGAGAGGAGACTGCACGAAGGCCAGATATTCATGAAATGTGAAGGTTACATGAAGGGCATGGGTGCATCAAGGAAGGGTACATGAAGGTCAGGGCTTCATGGAGGGAGTTAGGTTGCATGAATGTCAAGTATTCACCACCTCCACGTGGTGGTCCTGGAAACAGTCTGCATCACTGCAGTCTGGCTGAGCGAGTAGGGATCGCAGAGGGAAGGCAAACCTGGTCCCAAAAACTGCCGTGCTGAAGTCGGATGTGTCGACCGAAAGGTGCAGATATCACAGCTCCGGCGTAAACAGACACAACGCAATATTCATTAATGGAGGGAGGTTGCATGAAGGTCAGGTATTCATTAATGGAGGGAGGCTGCATGAAGGTCAGGTATTCATTAATGGAGGGAGGTTGCATGAAGGTCAGGTATTCATTAATGGAGGGAGGTTGCATGAAGGTCATGTATTCATTAATGGAGGAAGGTTGCATGAAAGTCAGGTATTCATTAACGGAGGGAGGTTGCATGAAGGTCAGGTATTCATTAATGAAGGGAGGCTGCATGAAGGTCAGGTATTCATTAATGGAGGGAGGTTGCTTGAAGGTCAGGTATTCATTAATGGAGGGAGGTTGCATGAAGGTCAGGTATTCATTAATGGAGGGAGGTTGCATGAAGGTCAGGTATTCATTAATGGAGGGAGGTTGCATGAAGGTCAGGTATTCATTAACGGAGGGAGGTTGCATGAAGGTCAGGTATTCATTAATGGAGGGAGGTTGCATGAAGGTCAGGTATTCATTAATGGAGGGAGGTATTCATTGAAGGTCAGGTATTGATTAATGGAGGGAGATTGCATGAAGGTCAGGTATTCATTAATGGATGGAGGTTGCAGGAACTTCAGGTATTCATTAACGGAAGGAGGTTGCATTTATAGAGAAGGAGGTTTGCATGAAGGGCAGGTATTCCTGGCAGGGAATGTATATGAAGTGAGAGCAGGTATACATGAAGGAAAAAAAATAAGAGGTCAAGACTCACCTGCAAAATACGGGAGATGTCACACGGTCTTGCGCCACTGTGCGCCAGTTCAATTATTCGTTGTCTTGTGGTATCTGGTAGAGGTCGACCGTTGACAAAGGCGCCCCCTAATTGGTTGACACCACTATGTCCTGTGGGAATAGAACAATATTAAATATTCCTTCAACTCTAATGAAAGCATGGAGTAATTATTAATACACACATTTGAGTATGTTGCAGGCACTCGTAAGAAAAACAAAAGAAGAAGAAAACTAAACAACATAAAAACAACAGAACTGATAGGCTTACAATAAACTCGAATCCAGGACTTTCCAAACGGCTACCACTGCCTCGCTATGGGGAGTGAATCGTGACTAACCACACTGCCAACTAAGCACAACAAAAATAGAGCTTCGTGGACATTGGTCATCATCACGCGACCTAACTCGGGAATACTGGACCGAGGATCGACGCAGACTAATTATTGACGCAATCACTTCTTTAATTTTCCTATTCATCAGTAAAGGCCAGATAACACAAGACAAAGGTCGTAATATTGTGTTAAGTAAATGTTACAACAATGAAAACAGAAAAGAATAGCTAGTAGGCTTGCAAGGTAAGCACATAGAGGACAAGTTTTGACACATCAACAATACTTTTTTATTTTATTTACGTCAATTATTTTGCCGTTATACCCTGTTCAACCAAACGGTTATATCTGAGGTATATTGTGTGTTAACTGCTTCGGTGCTAGCACGCTCCTTGTCCTGAAAAGGAGTGGTCCTGGAAATGATCGCTACTTGACTGTTTGGATTCCTCTCGTCGTTAGTCTATTAGTAAAACTGGCGTGTTTAATAATGTATATCTCATACTGCCTTGCTAGTTCCGCGGCAGCCCTGAGAATGGCTAGTCCTAAAAAGGACTACTAGCTGGATTGTAGAGTGTTGTGTGTTTTGACCTTGTTTCTGTTTGTTGTCTTTTTCTGCTGTAACTGGTATATCACTTTTTCGATTATTGTTGGGAGCAACCGTTCTAGCATTTCTGTGACGACCTTTTCATTGGTTGATCGTTCTTTTTATTTTCTCGTTTGTTTTTAGCTACAATTTCCTCTATGTTCATTCTTTCAGTTTCTATTCTTTTGAAGACTTCTTCGGTTTCCTCTTTCAGCTCTGCTAGCTTCTTGATATCTGATTCTATTTGATGCTAAATTGTTTTCATGTCCTCCATCATACTTCTGACGCTCTGCAGATCTATCGTATTATCGTATCACATCTTTCAGTTTCGTCCTGAACAGTAGTTTGTGATTTCTGGTTTTGTTGGTTTTGTGTTAACAGGCTATGACGTCACAACGCACACTACATATCAGACCAGACGTGATAACATACCAAGCTAAGTAAGAATACCAAATAAAACCTAGTACAGCTAGGGATGGAAGGAAGAAAGTGAAGATTGATAAGATATACACCAAGGAAACAACAAACCTGCGTAACAAGTCAGATCTTCGGCAGAAACCGACAGAGGAAAATAATAGCGGGAAAGCTAACGAAAATCTGAAGACAAACGGTAGATTTGGAAGCCAAAGTCACTGAAACCACATAAATAGAGCAGAAGATGATGAGCAAGAATCGAAGCCCTATGTTCCGCGGCGAACGACAAAGACTGATGATGGTGATGATGGTGGCGATGATGAAGATGATGATGAGGATGATGATGATAACAATGATGACGATGACAATGATAATGATGATGATGGTGACGACGATGATGATTATGAATATGATGATGATTAAGCGTCTCGTAATAGGCGGGGGTTAACGAAAGCAGGTAATGTACTCCTCTCTAGGACAAAGGACAAAGTACGGCCACATGGTCGTCGTCACGGACAAACGATAATCAAAAACAGTATGGAAAATAATGAGAACTCAGCAAAATTCCTTTTAGAAAAAGAAACACGATTGGAGCCTTGAATCGAAGGCGCCATTGTTACTCTTGTAAACCCAGTGAGAAACAGTGTTGTCAGTTTTGACAGTCATTGTGAGGCTCACAATAATTGTCTGCAACATTTTCATGTGTTCTCGCGGTAGTGGTTCTCGAGGCAACTGTTTTACACGATAAAGTGAATCAAATGGAAGATATTTGTATGGTCAACTAAAATTATTTGGAGTTTCTCTTCGTGAGCGTCTGAGTGGCAGCGTGGTTACACAGCTTGCTTTTCGAGGTAAAGGACTGGCATTGAAACCAGACTAGTTAACTGTAAAAATGAACACCTGACTCTGCTCTTGAGTTAGGGAAGGCAAATGCAGTGACCCTTATTTTAGTGGTACTAGTTTTCTCAGGTGCGTTGTAAGGGACGATCAATATTGGGTTGAGTATAAGACTGGCAACTTCATCACGTAAAAGAAACGACTATTGAGACTGTGGTGAAGTGGGATGTTATAAATATTTATAGGGGACTTAGTGTACTGACTGAGATCAGCTGTGAAGGTATCTATATCTAATAAGTGTAGTGTATTATAGATAACCTTACTTGCTGCCACATATATATATATATATATATCTCAGTCAGAATTATTCTGGAATAGTGTGATGACTACGTTGTATGTCTATGGTATGTGTATGATGAAGTGTAAGTCATAACAACAACAGACAGATAAACAATTTAATTTATTCCACCACACTTGACAACACTGTGACACTCACATACATATAACACTCTAAAGGATAACTTAAAGGAGTCACTGATAACTTTTCAAATAACAATATGTATTCATTGCTGTTATGAATGAATATGTGTCCTGATTCAATTACAAAGGGAACCAGGAATCACAATCAATTTTACTTACAAGTTATATGTACAGAATTTATCAATATGAATATTGTAATGACATATATTATTAAAAGTATCCTATGTGTGTCAGTTGTGTAGTAGTAATATGAGGTAATACTGGTTTTGTTTTGTTCAAGCTCTGTTGGTATTTGTCATCATGACTTCAATAGTTTGTCTTTAGGGGAACTATTATGGGAGATGTTCTCAGTTCCTGATATTAACACAATTTAATTCCCCTCTTAATGTTATTTTTACAAGGTCATTTTAAGCTGGGGTACATAATTTTGAGCTCAGCTGGCCACATCAGCTTATCTGGCGTGATGGCGGCAGGAACAGACTCCTCTGCTCGACTCTCCCCTCGGCTCTGGAGACACCTCACTGATAGCTAAATGGACCAAGGAGTATGCTGTCCGACTCTGGATTCAGCAAAGCTCTGACCAGGTGCTGCTCAATACCATCAAGACCACGGTCCCTGTAACAAGAAGGATGTACCTTCTACTTCATAACTAACTTATACTCTCTTTTTACACTGATCACAATACATCACAAACATTGAGTTCAGAGCGTTAGGCCAACTGTCAGCTTCATCTGAAATACTTTATACCAGTATTTACCTCCTTAATGGTTACTACGCCTCTGCACTTCCAGCATTATTTCTGTCTAATCAATAATCTAGGTGTCAGTGTACTGTTTGGCCATTCCATGCAGTTTTACTTTCCTCCGACACCTTCTGTTCAGGCTGGAGCATTATAGGCTTTATATCATGTTTGCTACTGAACTACACATATATACAGGCATAAATTAACAATTCACATTCAATTTTCATTAAAAGATACTGAATGTTTCAAGCTTACCACAATTCATGGAAACAAACACAGATACGTTGATTAGCAATGAATTCTGGCACAAAATACTGGCACAAATTCCCATCTGCTTATGTTCCAGGCTTTTTATTTAACACAAATATGAGCTGGCTTCAACGCACTGTTGCTTTATCAAGCTTATTTGCACTAGTGGTCTCGAACTAACGCTCCTAAGTGAGTATATCAGCGAGTCTAGCCAATGGAGCCACGTTTCGACAAGTGTTTGAAAAAATGTTACCTTTCCACGTCTCCCCTAACAACGATAGATAGTATTTATAGCCCGACCAATCGTGGTTAGTCTTTCATTTGTTGCGCTCCAATCAATTTGGAGTTTACATGGTAGGCTATTTCTGTAACGTAAGGTTTTTTTCAAACACGTTATAAAAAAATTTTATGAGCAGAAATGATTTCATGTTGTCAGGCATCCCCACTATTTTATTTTGGTTATAATTTATTAATTCCTGGACTATTTGCGTAACGTTTTTACATATTCTTTGTCAGCAAGCCCTAAGGAACCCAAATATCCAAATTTAAAAGAGCTACGTGGCTGCGTTCAAAATATGCAATTCCTTCTACCTCCTGTTTCGAAGATGTGCTGTCTGGGTACTGTAATGTTTTCAAACGTAAACCCATCTATTGTCATCTTTCCTTATAAGCGTTTTTCAGGATTTTAAAACCTAACTCTGGGATGGGTAATGGATTTTATCACTGTTCGTCCGAAAAAGTTAGTGCATGTAGCCTAACACGCGTGATAGTAGTAATTGTGTATCGCGTTACGCTTGTTGGGGGTGGCATTAATAGCGAGACGCGTGTTTAATTTTGCATGCGTTCCTGATTTTATTCGCCCCTCTCTCTTTCTATTTGAGTCCATCTGTTCGTTCGTTTTGGTAACGCAGTATAATTAATGTTAGGATTAATTTAGGTCATTACGCAGTCTGCCTCTCAATGTTTTTCCAAGAAATACAGCACACGTTTCACTGAAGAAAGCGGGTATAATACAGTAAGCTTTTACTATCAACGTGAAAGCGTTACAATTTGCAGACGAAGCAGAAAACAAGGGGGATTTCGAGTACCTTCTTTGTGACAGCACTGTTATTTTACCATTGCTCTTTTCTTTATTAATTTTATTTGTTAGGCTTCATATTTACCTAATAATTTATATATGTGGATTAGAATATTCCACGACAGAGACCACTACTGAATAGTTCACGAAGGACCAGCTGCAGTGGTGGCTTCTTGTTCCATTTGGTTCTGAATGGTGTAACTGTCTTTTTCTCTTATTGAAGTGATCACTGGCCCAAGACAGTATACATGTTGTTAGATGTGTAGTGCTGGCGTATGATGAACTGAGTGTGGGTGCGAATGAAGGCGCGAATGTGTTTAGGCTCGTATATATGTAGACACTGCAACCCCTACACTCACATGCAGTAGTCAAGGATGCTTGAACACTGCAGGCACGTTTCAAAACATTTATTGACGATAACACACATAGTAGCATCAACAGGAACTGACATTGTAAACAAGGTCATGCTGATGGAAATCGATAATAATAATACATCAGGCGTTCAAAAGGGCTGGTAAACATTCCAATATTCGTGCATGGTCAATAATAATGTTATTCAATGACAGTTCAAAAATGCCGCCTTGGTATCTCTGACTAAACGCGTCAGATACCTTAATCACCTTGACACATAGGTACAACTTGGCATTCCCCGCCAATCGCACATTATCAGGCTGTAGTATAATAGCCGAAAACACAGGCCTCGTTCTGACGTCGGCTGTGTACTGCTGATAAGCAGATTACCATCAACCCTGCAGTAATGCTTATGTGGACATAAATATGCCGCCAATCTGCGGCTCCCACAATATAACTTCGTCACAGGATTTCCGGATGGTATGAAGACTAATAGTCTTGGATGGCTACCTTGAGCACAACATATAAGTTCTGTAATGTAGGACCGGTGAGCTGCAGTTCACAGACTAGGTAATCTTCTAACATGTTCTGCCCCGAAAGCGTAATAATGGAAAAAGTCGGTATTACCTGTAACCGAATCCACAGAACATAACAAGGAACTCTGCTGTCATTCCAACGCACAGAGATTCACTGGGGAAAACTGCCATCGCAGTCACTTCGAAGATTTTCCCCGAAAAAACACAATGGACTTTTGTCCCTTCAGAAACCAGGACACCTCACGGCTTGCCGGAAGTCTAACTCTACTTCGCGCTTAAAAAACCTGCCCATCGGCACACCCGAACTGTTTTACCTTTGAACTTAACACAATGACCCAAAAGGGAGATAACCCCAAATCAACCTGACATCGCAAGCAAAGACCCAATTATTCACCTAACTAGGATGAAAAAATATACGACCAATAGATCGGTGTTTGAAACTCCATTGGAAGTGACAGCAACAAATGGGAAGTGATGATAATAATGATGACATGAAAATGATAATGATGGTAATGATGATGATGATAATGATGGTGATGATGATGGTAATGATGGTGATGATGATAATGACAACCAAATGATAATGATGATGATGACAACACAATGATAATGATGGTAATGATAATGATGACAACACAATGATAATGATAATAATGATGATGATAATGATGATGATGACAATACAATGCTAATGATGGTAATGATGATGATGACAATACAATGATAATAATGATGATGACAACACAATGATAATGATGATGATGATGATGACAACACAATGATAATGATGATGATGATGACAACACAATGATAATGATGATGATGATGACAACACAATGATAATGATTGTAATGATGATGATGATGATGATGATGATGATGATGATGATGATGATGATGATGATGATGATGATGATGATGATGATAAAAACACAATGATAATGATGATAATGATGGTAATGACAACAAATGATAATGATGACAATGATGGTTATGATGATGACAACACAATGATAATGATGGTAATGATGGTGATTATGATGACAACAAAATGATAAGGATATTAATGACGATGATGATGATGACAACACAATGATAATGATGGTGATGACAACAAATGATAATCATGATAATGATGGTGATGACAACAAATGATAATGATGATAATGAGGGTGATGATGATGACAACACA